>PVJL010008658.1:0-64694 GCA_004026885.1 Lyroderma lyra
GACTGTTACCTACAAAATGCTCAATTGTGGTTACTATCATCATCATCGTGATCAATATCACAATTATCATAATAATTGTAAATCAGGGAAAACATTGCCAATAATATCCTTTTTCTCCTTTCTCCCTCCTTTCCAATTCTTTTGTCATTTCTCTTTTTATTCCTACTTCAGAACTACTGGTGAAAATTTTAACAAAGTTGTCTTACACATTTTTTAACTTACCTCATAAAGCTCTTTCTATAAAAGTTTTAAATTAGACAAAACAAAAGCTAGCACAATAGTGTTCATAATGCCATTGTTCATAGTCCAATATAAATGCCCCTCACAGTAGGAAGAGAAGTTAACAAAAACAGTCACATGCAGTATATTATACAGCAATGAGAATGAGTGAACTACAACTACATGCAACAATATGGATACATCTCACCCCGATGTTGAGAAAAAGAACGTAGATATAAAAGAAGATATATTGAATAGTTTCCATATACATCGAGTTCAATATCAGGCCAACTCATCCATGATGTGAGAAGTCAGAATAATGACTGGGACTTGGTGACTAAGAAGGGAGCACACAGGATGACTTCCCAGGGTGTCAGTCATGTTGTTTCTTGATCTAGTTATTTATCACACAGGTGTACTCAGTGAAAATTCACGTAGCTGAACACGTATCTGTGCACACTGCTCTGTATATGTTTTAATTTAATAAAGGCAAAAAAAGACAGGAAAACTAAATGTTTTCTAGTATCACATATGGAAAAATGAAAACCCAAAATGAGTCATTTTATGTTTTTGGCCAAAAAATTATATTCCCTTTGAATACTCTCAATAGGAACAAAATGTACTTCTAGTTGACTACAGGCCTACTGCTGCTTCCCCACTTCGTTTTGTGGCATGTGAATAGGATCAGCGACAATGGTCATTAAATGTATCTTACAGTTCCTAATGAAAATACATTTTGTATAAAGTGGTTGGGGTATGAAACAAAGCAGGCCAATTTTGAGATGATTAGAAAGAAAAGCACTGTTTCTAATTCCAGTTCTTATGCTTTTTTATTAAAAGCCTCTGAGAAATCACAAACCCTCCATGTACCTCTGTATCTTCATTTGTAAAATATTAATGATGATATCACATGGCTACCTGCCTGGAGCTGTACACAGAAACAAATGAGATGGCCTATGCTAACATTCTTATTGTTTCTTCTCACTCATCACACTCATCTAATTCGAATATCACCACCTTTCTTCATTTTCATGAACCTCCCACGCATCCTCCAAGGAAGAATTATTTTATCCGTTAGCACACTTCCATCCCAGAATGGGTAACTTTAGTTCACTTTTCACGATCTGATCTGTGGCTTTTCTTGCATAGGAATTCCAGCTTTTTCATCCTTACCAACACCTAACAAAGCATAGAACAGGCTTAACACATATTGTAGTGAGATGGTTTTGGAATTCTTTAAAGAGTTTTACAAACACTTAACTGATTCACTACATTCTAGCTCTTCTTGTACACTCTCTGTGATGTGTGGTTTTAAATTTTATGTGAATATCATATATAATTTATTTGCAGAAGGCATAAAATTATGACTACTTTGCACCACCTCAATTAACTCCCACAGTGTGCATTACAATGCAACACGCTGAGGAGTTCCTACACTCTCTAATGTAGGTAGAAAATGCTTGAAAACCTTAGTTAGTGGAAATGCCATAGAAGTTATAATGACCTTTGTAACAAAAGCGTGACTTCAGTGGCATTTGAAGCTTGCTTGTGATTGAATATTTCAATTCTTTTTAAATTTCTTTTTATAGTGACCTTTGTCTCCTCACTGTATGCCAGCCATATTTAGGCTTCAATAGTTCAAAGAAATAGCAGGTTCACTGAGACCTGACCTACAGAATCAGAGAGTTAGGTTCTGGTCGCTTTTCTGACATGGACTCAAGGTACAAACACAAGTCAGCTGTCAGCCCAGAGGCAGGCTAAACCACAAGTGCTTACCTTAGATGACTTAACTATGAAATGGGCTCTCCTGCATCACTTATGTAACATGGAAGGCTAGTGTTTGAGACACTGACACTATAATTAACCAAGAGAAGGAGGCCCCTCCAACTGTGAGACAAAACTAACAGACACGTTCACTTTGGTCTGAGGAGCATGTTATCATCACTTTGTGGAAGGAGACTTGCAATATGACTCCAACTGAGCAGCAATTTTAAACTCTCCTGCCCTGTCACATAGGAGTTAATTCAGAAGATTTCAGACTCTGGGTCTGTGAGCCTGTCCTGATAGCTCTACCCAGACTCAACCATAGGGAGCTAGTCCAAGGCAGGACACTCCAATGATGAGTTAAATTCTCCTTGTCATTTGCAGGACTTTGTACAAAGAGAAAAGGTCTCCAGTGGTGATGGTGGCAGTTCACTCAAGTTCTTAGATGCAGATTCCTGAGAAATAAAGGGCACACACCTATTACAGAATAGATATTTTGAGCGAAAATTGGATTCTTTGAAATTAAGTTAAAGCTTGCTTTCATATACTTGGTAGTCAATTTTCATAAATATTTCAGGAATGTGCTTCAAAGAAATGAGTATTCTCCATTCCATGTCTTTAATAATTTGCGTACAGTCATTGTATCAAGATTATTAATTGTGTTGTTCACATATTCTGTATCCTTATTGATTTTTTTTATCTGCTTGGTCTATTGATTATGAGAAAATTATGTTGCAGTCTACCACTCTGAATTTGTATCAAGTGTGTACCAATTAGAAATTATGACCCTTTCCTTGGTGAATTAAAGTTCTTATCATTATGTAATTACCTTAATCTCCAACAATTATTTTAACTTAAAGTCTGTTTTGTCTGATTATCATATAGTTTAAAGCATCTTCCTTCTTTTCACAGTTTTTATTTTTGTTGGTTATCTTAGAAATTTAATTTGTAAATTTAAAGTAGGAAACAAGCCTTAGAGAAAGACAAAAGAGATAAAATACTATATTTGAAGATAAAATTAATTATTAAAAACTAAACAAATTATTGGCAATTATAATAAAATTTAAGGGCTTAACTTTAAGAGGATAGAGAGATGAACACACCTCTGATACAATTCAATATGAAAAAAAGAATTCACAAAACTAATATAACAATAGTTCGAAAGGAAATTAAAAATTAGAAGAGGATACTATTCTAAATTATATGTCGATAAAGCTAAAAAAACCTCCATGAAGTAGATAATTCTCTTGGGAAATATATCATTCTAAAATTATTCTAAAAGAAGCAGTGCTCTGAAAAATTATTAGTAATATAGGTATAAATTTGAAAAGTTATCAAATAATTATCTCCAAGTAAGCCTTTGGTATCTGACCATTTTTATGCTGAGTTCTTTTGCATTTTAACATAAAAACTATTAATAACTTGAATGCAATATAAATTACATCAATAGATATTAAAAGGCTAGAAAATTTTTCCATTTATTTATTTGAAAGCCATCATTTTGATACCTAAACCTAGCAATAATAGCAAAATAAAAGAGAATTAATATTATATCTATCTCCTTTATAAACACAGGTGAAAAAAATTATAAGGAAATATTAATAGAATTCAACAACATTTTAAAATGATTATTTATCCTAACCAAGCATGATTTATTTAAAACAAGAAAGGAATGCTTTTGTGGTATTAAAATTTTTTACTAATAGAATAAAATACATAAGAGAATAAGAAGTATGGGGAATATAAAATAATTATCTAAATAGATAGTAAAAACACATTTTGTAAAAGTTCACAGCAACTGCAGATGGCAAATAGCTCCATCCATTTGTGGAATTGCAAGCATAATGACTTACAATAAGAACACAAGTTAGTTCTGAAAGATAAGAGTACAGAGATAACAGGGGACATATCAGGAAGTCCCTTGTATTAACATAACCTTGATAGCTATCGGTTACCATTAAGCATAGGTATAATCCGTAGATTGGCATTTAGCAAGATGACTCCAGCAGCAGTACAGGAGACAGATGGTAGCAAAACCAAACGAGAGACAAAAAAACCAAGGTCCCCCTATTTTTCATTTACAGTCCTTACCTACTTTGGAGCAGAAAGTTCATGTTCAATGTGGGAAGGAAATAACTGGTGAAGCCTCGTCAATGTCCCAGACCTCTTCCTGCTTTGCCGGTGACTCTTGTTTGATTATATCCTTCAAAGTATTTGTAAAGGTCACTTTGGAGAAAAATTACTCATTTGTGGTAGTCAGACTTGATAATCCAATCCTGTGTGTTAGCTCAAACATTTGTGTATTTATTTGTTTCCCTCCCAAACCTGTACAAGCTCTTGCTGTTTTCCTCTTAAATGTCTGCCCAGTTATTTTCATCTCACATTGGACATGAACTCCCTGGTCCGAAGTAGGTAAGTACTCTAAATGATTTATGGAAGTTACCTCATACCGTAGAGGGAGCTTAGATTATAAAACATTGCCATTTTATCTCTCAAATGACCAACAAGTTTAGATGATATTGTCCAGTAAGACAAGTATCTTAGATTTGACATCCTTGATTCATAGCAATTGCAGACCAAGAACATCCTGCTAAAAGCACTGGTGGCATAAATAAGGACTTTCCTCCTAGCAATATCATTAACCTATTTGCCCAGAATCTGCATGCCATGTTTATAGGGAAATTGGACAAAGTCATCTGCCTTATTTCCTTCCCCAGAGTGTCCCTCACTCCTTCCTGGTAATGGAGTGAGAGATGGATTACAGGTCAACTGCTGTAATTTCTTCCTTTCCAATGCACAAACCATGGAAGGACAGTGTCAAGGAGGCAATTAATAGTGCCAAATCATGCAGAGTGGTTAACTTTCCATTCAATTGAACAATAATTAGGTTATTGGTTTACTTAGCAATGTCAATTTCAGGGATATGAGCAATAAAAATTAGAGTTGGCATAGAGGAAGAAAAAGTACTCAAACACAGATTCAGTTTTTTAAAGTTTATAAAAAGAATGAAAGAGGAACACAGAGAAAAAGACAAACTCAAAGGTGTTTTAAAGTGGGTCAGACATAGTTTATTTATATGCTAAAAACAAAAATCCGTAGAGAGGGAAATGATGAAATGACAAGGAAAAATAGGGATAATTACACACCACTTTGCATAAAAGAGTCACTCAAGTATTTGGTGAATGGGTAAATCATTGAAGGAGTGAATGGCTCAAGCAAGTTCCATGACTGTCTACTATTTGGGGTTACCCAATTCACCCTAAACCTTTATTAGCCTGGACAATAAAATGTTATACCTTTTAAGTATAGTGTAATATGTCAAGAGCAGGGCAAATTAACATATGTACTTTGATTGACCCTAATACAGACATGACAATACAATCAAAAAGTATTCCTAATTGCTTCCTCTATCCAACAGTACTTCAATCTGTCTCATCCTTGACATGGTTCTTTGTCTACAATTGCTCCAAAGTGATGTAGATAGATAGACCATTTATAGTAAACAAATGAACTGACTTAAACTAGAGTTTCCTTAAAAGACTTCTGTAATTCCTGATTTCAAATTTGTATTCTATTCAGATCATGTGCTTTATTATGAATCTAAAAATATAGTGCCCGCATATCTAATGTGAAATGAGGAGATTTTACATCCTATGACTCCTAATTCTACTACATTCTCAGTTTCTGGTAAAACTCTCAGCATTCAGTAAGAAATTGAGGGAATACAATTTTTTATAACCCACTGAATTCTTTAAAAATGGTTTAAGAACGTATTTACTAGAAATGTATTATTCATTTTGCTCTCTCTAAAGGGCACATGGAACTTTGTGTCTTATACAAAGTAGGTGCTCACTCAAAACTTTACTTGCTCACTTCAAATTCACTCTAGATTTTTAGATTTGGCAATTTAATATCAAGTGATTATTTCCTGATTGTTATTCAAAAAAAGTCACAAATTAAGATAAACCACCCAAATTGTTCAGTGAATGAATTATACCTTTATATTCAAGATGCTGTCTGCTATGTATCAGCAGCCAGTTCTTTTACAACATAACTGATAGAGAAATATGCCTTATGTTTGGACTATCTGCTGGTATTATCATTTTATTGCCAATCTACCAGTATGATTGGAATACACTCATAAACATTTCATCAAGTTCAAAAGTTCAGGAAAGAAGGGCAATAATGGGAGAAGAGTGGTGAAAACACAAACGACCTAATTCCTACATAGGGGCAAACTGTATATTCTTTTCTGCGTATATGATAAAGCATTCAGAATCTTTTCTCCATTCACACTTTGAATCTTCCCAGGTCTTGAATCCTTCCACATCTCACACATGTGGAATAAGTGTAAATGTAGAAAAATATTTTAAAAAGAAAAAATATTTCAGGCAATTTGAATATTTTTTTACTTTCCCAGGGTCAACTTTCTTCTGTTGTTCACTGTCATGGATATATAAGGAATAAGATCTTATATAAGAGACTTATTTCAATCTAATTCAGTTAAGTGTAGAGAAAGTTTGTCTCCTTGAATAGTACACTAAGGCATCACTTTCAAATATGTTTATGAAAAAAGATTAGGATAGTTCTGGTCTATATTAATTCTAGCTCATGAACAAGAGTTCTAACCGAATGAAGTTTTGGTTGTGTACTTTATGATTTGCTATAATTTTGGTTCAAAGTGCAAATTCAGCATTACATGTACACCCTCCCTAGCTAATGTCATGGACCTAGATAGGGTACATTTAATCTTTGAGGATAAGAATTATGAGATGTTTTCATGTTTCCATTTCATTCAAAATTCTTTTTTTAAAATGCAAAATGTGACAGGAATTACAGTTGATACATAAGACCAATAATAAAATTCAAATTAAGAAAAATAAATACTACTATCTATTCATATGACCAAGACAAATTTTATTCCATTAATTACTTCCTTTTTTATCATTAAATTTATTAGGGTGACATTGATTAGTAAAAATTACATAGGTCCCAGGTGTACAATTCTATATTACATCTCCTATGTGTTATATTATGTGTTCATCGCCCAGAGTCAGTTCTCTTTCCATCACCATATATTTGTGTCCCTGTCCCTTCTCTCCCACCTCCCTCCCCCCATCCCCTCAGGTAACTACTAAATTATTGACATGTCCATGAGTTTTGTTTCTTTGTTGCTTTGATTCTATGTTAACAATCAAACTAAATTTCTCCATCTCTTTCCCTTATTCTACCCACTCCCCCCTCCTTCCTCCCATCTTAAAGAAGCCCCTCTAACATTCTTTGTAGTACTAGTTTGGTGGTGATGTATTTCTTTAGCTTTTTCTTATCTGAGAAGCTCTTTATCTGTCCTTCAATTTTGAATGCAAGCCTTGCTGGATACATTATTCTTGGTTGTAGATCATTGGTTTTCATCATATTGAATATTTTCTGCCAATCCCTTCTGGCCTGTAAAGTTTCTGGTGAGAAATCAGCTGAGAGTAGAATAGGTGTCCCTTTGTAAGTTACTACATGCATTTCTCTTGCTGTTTTTAGAATTTTCTCTTTTTCTTTAACTTTTGCCATTTTAATTATGATGTGTCTCAGTGTGTTTCTATTTGGGATAATCTTGTTTGGGACTCCCTGTGTGTCCTGGACTTGTATGTCTATTTTCTTCACCAGGTTAGGAAAATTTTTAGTCATTATTTCTTCAAATAATTTCTTTATCTCTTGCTTTTCCTCTGTCCTGTGTGTCCTGGACTTGTATGTCTATTTTCTTCACCAGGTTAGGAAAATTTTTAGTCATTATTTCTTCAAATAATTTCTTTATCTCTTGCTTTTCCTCTGTCCCTTCTGGTACACCTATGATCCTAATATTCTTTCACTTAAAACTATGCCAGAGGAATCTCAAACCATCCTCATTTTTCTGGATTCTCATATCTATCTGTTCTGAATGGGTGTTTTCTGCTGGCTTTTCTTATACATCACTGCTTTGTATTTCTATTTTATCTAATTTAGTGACGTTTATTCCATTCTTCATTTTAGTTAATGTAGTCATTATCTCTGCCTGGTTGTTTATGATGGTTTGTAACTCTTCTTTAATGCTTGCTATCTCTCTGTTAAAATTATCATTTAGTACCCTAAGCATTTTTATAATCGTTGCTTTGAGCTCTGTTTCTGATGGGTCATCTGTCCCCATCTCTTTATTTTGAGCTTCCTTTCTCTGGTTTCTCATTTTGGCAGCCTCTCTGGACCCTCACTGCTACAGTTTCTTTGGTGTTTGCTGTTGATACTGGGTGGGCAGAGGTTTGTGGGGGAGGGGTATGCATGGATTTGAATTCTTCCTGAGGCTCAGGGGTCATGCAGGGAGTTTGGGCATGATTGTGCCTTTCTGTTCTTGGTTTGCCCTACATATGGATTCCACCCTGAGCCTTGGAGTCAGTCCTGTTTGTTGGTCCTTCAGATCATCCTGGTTGCAGGCCAGGAAACACATGCACAGTCCCCTCTCTCCTTCTTCCTGGCCAGAGCATTCACACTGCAGCTCCCCCTCCTCTGGGAACCAGAGTGAAGTCCAGCCACTGCGTTTTGTGGACTGGTCTGCACCTTCTGGTGAGGTGGGTGCAGTATCTCATGTCCCACCTCTGGGCCTCCTTTCTTCTGTCCCACAGCCAGGAGCACTCTCCCAACACCTCTTCCTCCTCCCTCCCCCAGCAGTAGAGTTCCAAGCAGCGACCCACACCACAGTCATGTCTCCATACTTCCCCTTTTATTTCTCTTTTATTTAACCCTCTGCCCACCTGCAGGTACCTTAGTGTGACAAGTGGATTTCTTAGCTGTGATTGTGCATTATGTAGAGGGTCCTTGGTTGAGGTGTAGGTGTTTCATTAGTTGTAATCTCCAGCAGAGTTTTTCAGAGGTCCCCTCATGCTGCCATTTTATTGCCAATCTCCATTAATTACTTTCTATTTAAGTCGGAAATCACGATCCGCATGTATATTGTAAGATACCACATGCTACTGTTAAGACATATGGAACCGAAAAACAAGAGCTTTGACAGTAAGGGTTATTATAACTGTATGACCTTGGCCAAGTTGATTATTTATCCTTACTAAAACTGCATTCTCTCATCAGTGGAATGAAGAATTTGGACAATAATTCCCAATCTTTCTCTCTCAGGACCCCCTCAAAGGAAGATTGATGAGTTCTTTAAGTCCCTTTAAATGTATAGATTTCCCTCCAAGTCCTTTTTTGTTCCTCCTTGCAATTTATTTGTTAAGTAAACAAGTATGGAATTTTGCTGATTGCATTCCTGTGGTGTTAACATGCCCCTTTGTCCCTGTATTTCCTGGAAAATGCTAGTTAGATTTAGGTTTGATCAAACTCAGATTCAAGTTTTTGGCAAGAATATTTTGGAGGTAGTATGTGTTCTTCCATGTGGAGAGAAGTAATGTCTGGTTGTTTTTCTTTTTGTGATGTTAGCAACTGTTGTTAATTACTCCTAAGTTCATAATTTCTATAGGGTTTCTTTTTTTTACTATAGGGATTTCATTTCTGCCTCTATGATTTGTTTTTGGATGAACAATTTCAAAATATATGGTAACATTGTAAGAAGCTATTAATATTTGTGTTCAAGTTGATGTAACTTTCTTCTGTATGAAATAAAAACTATAAATTTCAATTTACTTACCAAGAGCCTTAGTCAATAGAAATGATCAACAGAAATGAAATTAACAGAAACACATGTTTTGCATGGGTGCTGTAAAATGAAAAATAATATCCAAGTCCATGAGAGAGAGAGAGAGAGAGAGAGAGGCAAATAAGAAAACAAAGCTATAGGACAACCTCAGAGCACATAATTTAGTTATGGCCTTGGTGAGCACCCTTATGTGATGACTTCCCATTCCTTGAAAACCAAACAAAAATAAATAAGTATAAATAAGTCAATATCCCCACATACTTTCCTGAGAAATTTAGTCTATTAGCCTTTCTAAGAAAGCCTTGTAAAAAGCTTTTACTGTCTTTCAAATCTGAGTGACAAATGCTACCTTTAACCTACCAGGAGGAAACTACCAGATGTAGCAATGACATGAGTAAGAAGACAGCCTCCTAGTTGGACTGCACCAGAAAAATTCTCCAGAGGACGAGCACATGGATATGAAGTGATACCCCACCGTAATGTCAGCACCAGGAGAAAAGGAGAAGCCTTATTATAAGCTTTCCTTGTTACAGTGAGAGGGAACTGTGTGTCTGCACTGGGGACAGGATGGTAGGGCTCCAACCACAGTGTCAGTAGCTAATTATGTGGAGTCGAGTAAAGGCCCTGTTGTCATTATTCAAAGCCATTTGTGCCAGCATGTAATCGCATATGACTTCTCTCTTAACTGTGCCTATTTGATCTTTTGGCATGTAGGGTGGCCCATTAGGTGTAGGCCCGGAGGAGTAGTTTCAGCTGGAGAGTAAAAGTAACTATGTATCTGAAGTACAAGACATGGAAATGAACAACTATCAATCAGGAAGCAAAAAACACAGGTTTCAAAACGTGAGTCATAGGGTTTTCTATCAAAAAAATTCTGATGTAAAATACAGCAGTACCACAATTTTGAGTTCCAAAAGTTTGTGAAAGATGTTTGTAACCCTGAATACATTCCTTTATAGGAAGTTTCACACAGTGACGAAGTTTCTAGGCAGTCTAGAAGTTGGCAGTGTTAGAGAGGGCTATTTCATTCATCATTCGTTCATTCATCAAAAACATGAGCTTCTACTACATTTAAATACTGGGGATACAGAAGTAAATATCAATTTCTGATTATCCAACACCAAGACAACTGAATACTGCACAGTATCAGGTAGAATTGTATTGTTCATCTACAATGAAAATATTTTATAATATAAATGGTAAAATAACATTACAGATAACAATGGTTGAAAATCGCCATTAGTCAAGTTACCTGCAAATGGAAGAGTTTCTCTAATAAGGTTTGGTGACAAGAAGAGGGGCTTGAAGGCTGTGGTCACACTTGGTCTGAGGTGAGAATGAGGGTAAGTGAGAGTGAGCCGCTGAAGGGCTAAGTAGGACAGTAAATTGTCAATCTGTGCATCTAAGAAACAAGAGCTGATCTTCTCTGTTAGATTCTCTAGCATGGCCCTGAATCTTTGACTAAAGTCACTTATGAAGCAATGAGCCAGTGAAGCCAACAAAGCTTCAAAATACACATGTTTGGGTTCCATTTGCTACTAGTAACATGCTTACAATTCCAATTTCTGAATATGGTGCATTAACTCAAGACACAACTACATTTACTTGCAACAACTATTTTGTATACTCTGTCTAAAATTTGTCCTGAAACTTTACAGCTGAATAAGGGCTGCTCTTCATCTTGCTGTTCCTTGGAGTAATGATATACATCAAGTTGAATAATTTCTAGGGAGCAATTCCTTCACTATTTGATGTTAACAGTTCCTTAATATTTTCACTGTTTACTGCACTAAATCCAGACTCCTTAGCAAGATCTTAGATTTTTTATTTTTGTTCAATCCCTTTTATGTTCACACTTCTCTCAATAGCTCTTATTATTTCCAATTTTCTTTTTAATCTACGGGCTTTTCTATGTCTCTTAGGTCCAACAACTTTCTTCAAGAGCAGTTCCATCAGCTCAGAAAGTATAGTCAATGAATATAGGAGAATAATAGTGATGATACACACTATATCTGAACAAGAATTAAATCTGTTTGCAAAAACAGCTAAATTAAGACTTCATGCACTCTACATCCCCTCATCTGGAACTCATGTGTAACTTAAATGTTTTTAGTAGTATACACATGTGTATTTGTTACAATAGATTATTTTCTGTGGTAAGTGAATTTCCAGTAGAATCTGTTTTTTTTTTTTTTTTTTTTTTTTTGCAAACTATTATATCAAATAGCCAGAGAGTGAGAGTTCAGATTGCAAGGGGTAACAGTACTTAAAAGTCAGGCATGCAAATAGACCTTTAGCTTACCCTAAACTACTCAGAATCTGATCTTTTCTTATAGTTTAGGAAGTCATAACAATTGTTCATATGTCACTACCAATATCCATTTCTCTCACAAGTCAACACAAACCAAATAATAAGTTGCCTTTATTATGAAAACCTCAGGTTCAAAATTAGAGGCAACTATATTGGGTTCATAGCAATGAAGTAAGCAGTGACTCTACTACTCCAAATAGCTATCGCTCCATGAAACAGGCATTGAGCCTACGTTGTATTAAATCATGAATGTGAATAATTTGCTTTTCTCAGGCAATGCAGGGAAAATAAAATTACTCCTTGTCATGATTGCTGAGAGTATAAAGATATTTAGTCTATTAAAATAATATGTGGAAAAGATTTCATAGACAGCCATCTAAATTTATATGGTTGCTACTTTAGACTGAATTGTGATCCTCCTCCCCCAATTCATATGAGTATGTAGAAGACGTAACCCCTAGTACCTCAAAATACAGTCACATTTGAGGTACTAAGGGTTAGGTCTTCTACATATTCACATGAATGGGGGGGGGGGTCGGCTGTAGCTCTTAAAAATTGGAGATATGGCTTTTAAAGGAGTAATTACATTAAAATGAAACCATCAGAGTGGGCCCTAATACAATCTGACCAGTGTTCTTATAAGACAAAGAGATTAAGACGTACAAGAGATACTGGAGATGTGCATGCACAGACCACCATGTGAACAGGTCATATGTAAACCAAGGAAAGAGGTCTAAGAGGAAACCAACTACACCAGTACTTTGATCTAGAAATCTAAGTCTCCTTAACTGTGAGAACATAAATTTATGTTGTTTAAGACACCCAATCTGCAATGTTTTGTATGGCAGCTGTAGCAAACAAATACAGAAGTTATTGTTATGGCAACTGGAGATTAAAGTTCAATATAAACCTGATTAAACCAAAGCAAAATTATAATGCAATTGGCTGTCATAAATCTAATTGTTCCAAAAGAAGAAAGTTCTCTGAAAGGAGAAAACCCTAGGAACACAATTCATTTCATATATAATGAAAGAGGTCAGTTCTATGGTAGCCAAGATAGAATTTCATAAACATGCTTTTGATAGCCAATAGCTGCCTAAACCTGCAACCATAATCTCTTAATAGATCTATAGATACCTGTACTAATTCCAACAGATTTCAGAACAGGCAATTATTTCTTCAATGAATCTCATCAAGGGGCTATAGGGAAGTTGTTTCTAAGGTGATAAGATCAGTGACAAATTTCAGAATGAGGTCCATAATGTTTTCATCCTGGTCCTTTGCTTACTCATCACTGAACCATCAATCCTCCAACCAACAGGCTTTTAAGGTGAGCCCACACTGTCACTTGATTAAGTAGTGTGTTAAAATAACAGAAGGTTCTTGTTCAAAGATTGCATAATAGAAATTTTATTCTCTTCTAAAATGTAATAAATACTTGTAATAATGAAGAGGCTTTTGTTGTGAATGTTGGTGACACATAGTATGAAGAACAGAAAAGCATGTTTACCTCTAAATAGAGTCAGGAGTAAATCCTGCTAAAGAAAACCCATGTTGGGCTTAGAGTTAATGACTTTTGTTTTAATCCAATTTCCATCTTTCAAATGTGATGAATTCTGTGCAAAGGCCTGCCTTCTGTGAAGGTCATGGAGTTTCAGGGTTCTTCATTTGTATAAAAACCCTCTTTCCTGGAAGACCTTGGCAAAAAAGGGAAATTATTTTTTCAAATTTTTTATGTTAATGATGTTTGTCAGCTCTTAAAATTTATAATTTGTTATGTTACTCAATTATTCTAAATATTTGCTTTCATATCTAATTGTGTATTTCTAATTTTGTATGTACCAAATAAATATTAGCCAAGAAGGTATATAAATCGTAGCTGTTTTATAAGTGATATATAAAAACTATTCAAAGAAGATAAAAGAGTTCTCAACCAGAGGAAAATTTGCTTCCTGGGAGCTATTTAGCATTGTCTGCAGACACTGTGGTTATCACAAAGGGGTAGAGCTGCAGGCATCTAGTGTGTAGAAGCCAGAAATGTTGCTTAACACCCTAAAATGAATAGGACAGCTGCCCACATACAAAAAATTATCTGGCCCAAAATGTCAATAGTGCCCAGGTTGAAAGGTCTTAAAATAAAATGTCAATTCTTTCAAAACCAAGAGGTGGTAAAGGAGGAATTAGAACTAAGTGTGTCTAAATTACAAAGCTCACACCCTTTCCACTACATTACTCTGACTGGTTATAATAATTGAACTCTTTTCAGCAGCAGCATCAATATCAGTGGAACAAATGAGTCTCAACTTTACGATGCATCAGTAGTCATTGAATTTGCCTTCTTAACATTCTGTGGAAACAAATAGATGTTTGTATACTGTTGTGCAGGATACACTGTATGGATGAAGGGGATGCAGACAAGCAAGATTCAACCTGTCCTTGTCCAGTGTTATCTGTCCTGGTTAACCACACCATCACACCTTTAGATACACAAGCCACACTCTAAGGGCATTCTTAATTCTGTCCTCTCCCCTCGCATGTTTAATCCATAATTTTGTCTCTTGAAACCCACCCCACATTATCCAAGTTATCATCCTCTATGACCACTCTAGCATTCCTATTAATATACCAGTTTTTACTACATTCGGAATGATCCTTTTGAAATGCAGATCTGAATATGCCACCCTCCTATATTCTTCTCCTTACATGAACTGCTCACCCCTCCATGACCCCTGGCTTAAACCAAAAGAATACCTCCCATTGGTCTTAGGATAATAACCAAGATCACCAAGTAGGCCCATAAGAATCACTCAGTCATACTCATGCCTTCTCTCCACAATCACATGCCATCCTTCTCTCTTATTGTTGGCACTCTAGTCACTGGCCTTTCTTTAGTTCTTTGTCAAAGACATGTTATTTCTCACTACAAGGGCTGGCATGATGCTTAAAACACTCTGCTTCTCATTCCTACAACTTTTTATTTTTTCCAATTACATTTGACATACAATATTATATTAGTTTCAAGTGTACAGCATAGTGATGAGACATTTATATAACTTACAAAATTCTCATTCTGATATATCTGGTTCCCCTCTGACACCATATATATTAATAGTTATTAGGACGTTTTTGATTGTATGCCCTATGCTGCACTTTACATCCCTGTGACTATTAAGTGACTATGAATTTGTACTTCTCAATTGCTTCCCCTTTTTTCACCCTCTCCTTTAGCCCTCCTCCCATTGCCCCCACAAATCCAGTGCTCATCCAACACCACACCCAGTCATTGCAACATTATTGACCATATTCCCATGCTATACTCTACATCCCTGTAGCTATCTCTTTATAACAATCAAATGAACCTCCCAGTCCCCTCTCCTTATTTCATCCACTCCTCGAACCCCCCTCCCATCTGACAACAAGCCAAATGTTCCCTGTATCTATGAATCTATTCAGTTCCACTTATTTTTTTCTTTAGATTTCACCTATAAGTGAAATGAATTTGCATCTGTTTGTGACTCCACTCAGTGCAATACCCTCCATTTTTTTAATTAAAATTATTAATCCATATAACTTGGAAGCAACTGTTGATAGACATGTAGCCATTGTCATTCCATCATTTAGAATTTTTGCTTTTTCCTATCTTAAAGAAGTCCCTCTAGCATTCCTTGTAGTACTAGTTTGGTGGTGATGAACTCATTCAGCTTTTTCTTACCTGGGAAGCTCTTTATCTGCCCTTCAATTTTGAATGACAGCCTTGCTGGATACAATAATCTTGGTTGTAGGTCTTTGGTTTTCATCACATTGAATATTTTCTGCCAGTCCCTCCTGCCAGTGAGAAATCAGCTGAGAGTTGAATGGGTGTCCCCTTGTAAGTTACTACTTGCCTTTCTCTTGATGCTTTTAGAATTTTCTCTTTTTCGTGAACTTTTGCCATTTTAATGATGATGTATCTCAGTGTGGTCCTATTTGGGTTTGTCTTGTTTGGGGCTCTCTGTTTTTCCTGGGCTTGTGTATCTATTTCCTTCACCAGGTTAGGAAATTTTTCAGTCATTATTTCTCCAAATAAATTCTCTATTATTTGCTGTCTGTCTGCTCCTACTGGTACTCCTATGATACAAATGTTGTTAAGCTTGATAGTGTCTCAGAGGAGTCTTCGTTTATCTTCCTTTTTTTTTTTTTTTGGATTATTTTTTCTTGTTGTTCTGATCTTCAGGGGAGTTTTTCAGAACTCCCTCTCATGCTTCCATTTCGTTATCTCTTTATCACATTTTTTAAAAAAATTTAAAGCATTTAAGTAAATCTTTCACGTCCTAGGGTGAAGGTACAGTATTTAGCTTTCCTTGGAAAAACAAGTATACTGAGATGCTATCCCCAGTGTCTCTTAGAGAACTTGGCATTCAATGGGGCTCAATAAATACTTCTTGAATGAATTAAAGTACAAATAAGTGGATGAATGCTTGGATTTATGAATGCATGATAGTAAAGAGCTAAATAGATGGGTAAGTACACACCTTAATTCTCAGTGCAACATAAGCTCTGGGTTAGGTCTAATACCAACTAAATTAGAGCCAAGAAGGTATTAGGCAACCAGAAATGACTAAACCAGATGGTCAGTCTGATGAAAAAGTATCCAGAACTACTGGGCAAACTGAGTTTTTCCACCGAATGAAGCCTTTTAACTTTTACTTTTATATGAACCAGTCAATTATTTTCCCAGAGCATAAAAAATAAGAGTATCTGACATTGGTGAAGATAATTCCACATAGCAAAGGAGTACAGCATTCTCTAAAAGGCTTAGAAGTCCAACTCCAATGTAACTTTTCATGATCCAGCAGAATAAACAGGACTCCTGGCATCAGAGCCTATATCTTTAGTCACTCAAGCATACCTAGTCTACTATGGGCAGTGTGGAGCCTTGAACCCAAACAATGTAGAACCTGACAGTCCATTCAAGATAAGAAAACACAAAAGATTTTTAAAAGCAACATAATAATTTGCCACATGTCTTTGTGGAATCGAGTTCAAATGTAGGAAATCGATCTCTCTAAATGGCATGTAAAATGCAACACTAGATTCTAAATTTGAGGCATCAAGAGTTTGTATTCAACCTTGGGACCTTTGTGTGTCTTTTTCTAGCAGTTTATTCTCCAAAATTGCAGGTTGTCTCAACTTAAAATGACCTTTCTCCAAATCTGCCAAATATATCTCTTAAAAGATTTTATGTTGAGAATGAAAGTGAGCCTTTGACCTAGATGAGTATGATAAAATAAAGGAGAGTAAAATGTGTTAGCTATAATATTCATCTTAAAACAACTATAATTCAGCGAACTAAAATTCAACTTGTATTCTTTTGTTTTTTTCCAGTGCCATTTTTCCATACATGTACCAACATGCTGCCAATGATTGGCCATAAAACAACAAAATTGGATTGGCTTTTCCCCAATTTGCTCCAAAATGGATGATACTAGAATCTTCCAGAAACCGAAGGATAGGTGGCCCCTTGATTCTCTTTGCTTTTAATGTATCTGTATAAATAAAGCAGGTTGTCCAACACTTTCTAAAGCTCAAAGCTAGCTTTACATGCCTCAATGACATGACCCTAGATAGGCACAGACACCCTCGTACAATGAGATGCTGAAATTAGAAGCTCTCATAGTTTTGCATCACAAACAGGCTCACTGTGCATTTTTTAAACAAAATAACACAAAGTCACAGTGACCCACTTGACCTGGCTAGCACTTCGTAGGCAAACAAAAGATAAATTGATTCCTTTTTCTAAAATAATAACAGCAGTGACAACATAATTGGTATCCAAGTGGCACCTTTCACAGGAACTGCTGTAAGTCTTCATGTCAAAAACCAGCATACCATAAAAAATTCCAAGTTTAGTATTAGATTTGGTCTAGGATGGTTGAGTATAAAACATTGACTGAAACACCCCAGTGCTCTTGGTATTGTCTCCACCTCGTCCCCTTGAATAAAGAACCATCAGCTTAAAACAAATACAATTAGCAAGCAAAGTAGAAAGGCAGGTATACTTGTGTTTTCAATAAATATTTGGGATTTTGTCATATGCAAGATGCTGTAAGACAAAAAAAAAAAGAATGAGACAAGGTTTATTCACTTATAAAAATAAGTGCTGTTTGTGTGCCAGACATTGTGCTAACAGCCTTATAAACATTATCTCACTTAATCGTCAAAACCCTATGATATAGGTAATAGTATTAATTCAGTTTTACAGATGGTGGGATTGAGCTTCAAAGAGGTCTTTTGGCCAAAATCACAGAACCAGTAAATGGTGAGGCAGAATTCACATCCAACTATGAACTGCTATCTTTCATGAATTATAACAGAAAAGAGAAGGTAGGCGCTTACCTGATCACAAGGCAGCATGAAATAGCTGACAATAAATGCTACTTTTAACTTGGGGTACATGTAAGGCTGATAAGGGTAAGGTATTGTGACACTTATTTGACTGTTCACTTTCAGACTCATTATGATCCTCCCCTGACTTTGCATCAAAGAGGGTTGACTCTGCAAACTACATTTCCCGGACTCCTTTTCTGCCTAGGTTGGCCCAATGGAAAATACTAACTAGTGGATAATGGGAGGGAAGGTGGAATGAAGGGAGAAACCAGGATATTTCTACTCTTCTCTGCTGAGCAGTATTTCTGTTTTTTGAGTGCTAATAGGACTTGTGACTTCATTATTGTTCCAGCTCCCATCAGGCTGCCCCACCACAGTTCCAGCTTCTGCCAGTGGCCTTAACCCATAGTTATACCACCTCAGCTTCTGTTCCTCCAGCCATGCAGTTGATAGCTTCTAGGAATTGCTATTTTCTGCATTGCTTTTCCTTTCCCTATGTGCTTTTTCAGCTCTTCTAACACCTGTTCCTAATTCTCCATATTGCATTCCTTCTATTGAATGACTTGGCATGGTGTTTTTATTTTTCTGGCTAGATCCTAATTGATGCAAGTATCGTGGAATTTCTGCTGGATCTGGGAGGACTGGGTAGATGGCAAAAAAAAAACACAAAAACGAATAGAGGTTAAGTAGTCTTAGCAGCATCTCTCAGCCTTGCCTTTCCTCTGTATACTCATGACTGTCACATAAGTAGAAATTCTTATAATGAAAAGACACATCGAGTTATACCCTTTTCAAAGAGGCTACTAAGGGAAAGGCATTCTGGCAAAACCTTTCTCGCCCTGTTTAGGGATTATTAGTGCAAACAGAAGAGGAATTTGTTTCCTCTCTGAAAAACAGGTGGCAAGTGGTGCTAAAGACATATATGGCACTGAAGTGTGACCGGGCCTTCTGTATTTCCTGCTATTTGGCTCCTGGGCATAGTGTGTTGAAGGCAGATTGGACAACTGATACAAGGACACTCTATAGTCAGCCTCAATCAGTGCGAAAAAGTTGCAGGTGGCCTGGCAATCCGGCTATGGACACTCCATATTGGTAATGAACAACACAAGAGAGAAAGACTTCGAAGCTGAAATACGCGGCATTGTGAAAGCGAATCATGGTGTCATCCCCAAGATTCAAAGCCAGCCAACAAATACAAACGAAGAAACGTTTATAGAATAACTTGTTGTGCCAAATTTCTCCAAGAAGGCAGGAAATGAACACAGTAAATGTAAAGTGAGATTGGTAAACTATTATTCAAGATAAAAATAGCTAGCATTTATAGAGTTGTCAACTGAGGTTCTAAGTCAATGTAGCTTTCAAAGTGGGACCCCCTAACCAGCAGCACCATTAGCACCTAGGTGCATGTCAGCGGTGCAAATTCTCAGTCCCCACTTCAGGTCTACAGAATCAGAAACTATAATCATCATCCTGTTTGCAGCTAAATAATAATAATAATAATAACTGTGACAGGTTAAGTGTCATGATTCCAGTGTCAAATAAGTAGTAGAGTTGGATTTAAAATTGGTTTTGTGGAACCCTGTACTGTACAGTTCTGTATATACACTCTACTTAAATGTACGAATAGTAAAAGGGTGATTTTCCATGATATTGGCCATTAAGTAGAGTTTTCCAAAGGGTGATAATGTCATTGTTGCCTCCTCCTCATTCATAAAAGTGACAAAAAAACTTGTGATTCCATAGGCTATTAGACAAATGTTCCTCTGCTTTGGAAATTAGAGAATTCTGATCATCCATCTTGCCGTCGCCCAAAATCCTATCCCCCTGCCTCTGTGCAGCAGTGCAGCATAATAGGTAAAGGCATGGGCTTCAAAAAGCAGGCTTTACCGATTACTTACAGTCAACTCTGGGAAATGTCTTCTTCCTGAGTCTCAGTTCCTTCCTTTGCATTTGGCGGGGCATTAACATCCTGTGCCTCACAGGTCTGTAGTGTGGACTACTCACAGAAGGTTTGCAGACTCCTTAGCACACTTCTTACTATTGTTCAGTATTTTCTTTTGAGTCTCTTTTCCATCTCTGTGAAAACTAAGAGTGCTCCAGGGCCACGCCTTAGATGGAGGTCATTACAGTGTCTGAGTGTTTGTTTACAGAACCAGCCATGGAAATTTTACATGTTTCATCTCATTTACAAGAGAGTTTCTCAACCTTGGCACTATTGACATTAGTGGTCAGATAATTGTTACATGGGGTGCCCTGTGCATTGCAGAATGCCAGTAGCATCCTTGCTGCATGCTTGGTTGTGACAACCAAAAAATATCTCCAGACATTGCCAGATGTCTCCTGAGTGCAAAATCTACTCCCTCCTACCATCAGTATCAAATATGATACTGTCTGGGGTAGACTGAAAGAAAAAAGGATTATGCCACTCAGTTGCATAAACAATCAGGGAAACTACTTATTAAACCTGAACACAGGATTTTTGCTAAATGGATTTATAACTCTTCACATTTTGGCAGACCAATTGCTATGACAAAGAATGTTTACACAGAAGCAACTAGTTGGTGAACTGAGGCAAGTAATTTAACAATTTAGTTAGAACAGAAGCCAATTCCTCAATATATGTACTGGTGTTTGTATGTTATTGATTTATCCATATCGTTATTAAATTTAACACACTCAACACAACATAAGCCATCTGAGAAGTTTTAAGTTATTATTGTATCATTTTATTAATGTATATTTTATTATAAACATAATTTATAATCATATTTTTCCCAAACACAAGACTTAATGCATTCAATGATCAACCCCTGAAAATAAATTCAAAATGGTCCACATCTGTCTCTGTGATGGACTGAGTAGCTCTTGTAAGTCTTATAAATAAATGGTTGTATTTTGTTCAGGCCTTCCAGCTGAGTCTTGGGATTTATAAATAAAAGAGAGAAGAGAGCCCCTGGGAACTCCTAATTACCTTAACTCAATCCCTTCCCTTTTAAGGAACACCTTAGGTCCTGAGATGAGACAGTGACAAGGACAAAGAAGGTGATCTGTGATTCCAAGTGATGCGTGCCCAATGTATAAGTTTACCCTGGGGGATAAGACTGGGATGAATCCAGCATCTTGGAGTACCTGCAATAGTGTGACTCAGTTTTCCATGTGACTGAAGGAGTCAGAGTGTCAGCCTTGTTAATTATGGTTTGCAGAGGTGGGTGTATCTGGGCTGTCACTCACTAGTTTGAAACATTGGGATTAGGAAAGCTGTTACTGATTCAAACTGGTCTGCATATCTGGTATATTCAGTATAACTGAAGTGGTCAGTTTGTCCTGAATGCATAGTCTGTCCAGATGGAGAATACAGCTAGGACAGCAGCATATTTAGGTCATAGTGTGGTTAGAGTGTTCATCCTCTCAGAAGTGACCAGTCTGGACTTAACAGAGTGGGCAGAAGGGTGCATGTGAGTGGAGGGGAGGGGTTGTCCCTGTCCATTATCATTTATTCTCAAATTAAAAGGGGAAAAAGCACCAGCTATTCAACCATGGAACCTACTTTCCCAAATCACATTTTATACATCTTTGGCCCTTTCCAGAAGGATCCACAGAAAAGAAAGGGGAAGGAGCTGACACCCATGGATACAAAAACTCCCAAACAATGGAAGGGGGACTGCCCTTCCATCTCTTGGGTCAGCCTGCTCCACTTCTCTGAGTGTACTTTCTTTTACTAATAAACTCTTAACTATTCTATATTTTCAAACTCTGTCTCTTCATTGAATTATTTCCTTTAAGAGACAAAACTGAGGGAAAATCGCCATTTCACAGTAACAGACTGCTCAGTCAGCTTGGAGTTGCCAGTCTGGCTGAACCATCATTATGTCTAAGCTTCCTGTGTCTAAGGTAATTGGATGTTTTATGAATTTCATGTTGTGTTTCCCCAAGATTTGTATGTTGAAGCCCTAATGTATTGATATTTGCAGGTGGGGGGGGGGGGTCTTGAGAGGTAATAAGGTCATGAAGGTGGAGCCCCCATAATGGAGTTCTTGTAAGGAAAAGAAAGCTGGCCCTTTTGGTACTCTGACATGTGAGGATATGATGAGAAGACAGTCACCCATAAACCAGAAAGAGGGCCCTCACCGAGAACCTAACCATGCTGGCACCTTGGTCTTGGACTTCCAGCCTCCAGAACTGTGAACAATCACTGCTTGTTGTTTAAGCTACCCAGTTTATGGTATTCTGTTGTAACAGCCCAAACTGACTAAGGCAGTTTGTTTTTCTAGATTTCTACTGGGCATGGTTCCCATTCTGCTGTCCTGTCATTGTGGTTGTGGTTTTTCATACATCACTGGATTCCTGCTTGTTCACTAGCTGGAGAAACCACACAAGGACCATATCAAGATGACTCATGGAGAAATAGAATAAAAGCCTCTCCTAGTTGAGGATGCTACTGTAGATGTTTACTTCATCCAGGTAGACTAAGGAAGGATGCGTTCTTATTTTTTCTTGATAACCAAAAGACATTTTTTGTTCAATCATAGCTAATAGATTTGGATACAAAGTTTGACCACCATTTCCAAGGAGACTCAAAACACTGTTTTTCTGTTATCTGAAGGAAAACTGAGCTCACCAACCTCTACACTTCTGAATGAGAAACAAGAGCCAGATAATCTAGTGCCCTTCACCTTACTATTCACCTTTCCTCTGTTCTTGCTCAAATAGTTGTTTAGTGGATCATATGCTCGAATGCCAGTCTGGCAGGCACTCAAGAAAAATAGGCTGTCTTTTGTTTTGTTTTGTTTTGTTCTTGTTTCTGCTTTAAGACCAGAAGAAAACATTCAAATGACATGGAACTGACAGGGAAGAGCAGATGTCTGCAGTTTATTTTCCTTGATTGGATTTTAATCGAATTTGCAT
This sequence comes from Lyroderma lyra, assembly GCA_004026885.1. Lineage (NCBI taxonomy): Eukaryota > Metazoa > Chordata > Mammalia > Chiroptera > Megadermatidae > Lyroderma > Lyroderma lyra. The sequence continues at coordinate 23,238 of PVJL010008658.1, forward strand.
AAGGCCTTATTTATTTTCACTTTATCGCATTAGGGAGTCTGGACTCAGAAAGGCAACTAAGGGTCAGTGTTTGTTCTGGTTGATGGATGACGCTGTGAAACTGGGATCATCTGGGAAGTCTGTGATGCTGAGCAGAGACAGAAAGCAATATTCAACACCGGGGCGGAGCTGCAGACCAACTTGCACAACTTTTTCTCTGGACTCTCTAGGAAATAACACTACTAATCATTATTAGTAGCTCACATTCCTTGGTCATTCTGCTAAGCACTCTACATGAAGAATCTAATATATTTATCACTGTGAGTGAAATACAATTCCACAATCATCCCCTTATCAGCAATTCTGATACCTAGTGAGCTCTAAAAACAAAACAAAATAACATTTTGTCCCCACAGCTTCTTTCAAACCTATTGGTGGCAAAACATGACCAGAACTGATACGAACCTATAAAAGACTTGCTTTTATATTTATTTATTCCACTTTGTGTTGAGATTTATACATTTGCTGCTGAAATAGAAACGGAATGATTATAGGGTGCGATATATCTGGGGAGGGGGGATATACAATTACTTTTCTAAAATCTGAAAAATGCTACATTTAAAAATCTGTCTTTCTCCACAGTTTGGGATAAGAGATTGTGGGCCTATAATATTATTATCCAAACTTTAAGGATGAGGAAATTAATTAATTCACAGAAATTAAATAGTTTGTTCTTCAGAAACTGTTTAGAAAAGGATCAGCTTCTTTTACCAGGTAGTAATAGGGCCAGTGCACCTATGATGTGAGCACAATGTGTATTTTAGATCTCATTGGTTAAGCCACCAATCAATGTCTCTCTGTCTCTGTCTCTGTCTCTCTCTCTCTATCTCTATCTCTCTATCTCTATCTCTATCTCTATCGCTCTCCCTCTACCTGAATCACCACAAGTGAGAAAATCCTTATATCACAGTAGACTGACTGACCATATAATTTACATCTAAACTGGGACTCTTGTGACAATGAAGGAAATACTATTAATAATTTCACCAGGATAAGCAACACAAAACAGTTCTGTCTGATACAAACTAGCACAAATTGTCTCCTTGCATATGTAACACCTTTTCCCAAATGTGGACTCAGGACAGACAACAATGAGTGTCCCCATGGTGAGTTAACAAGTACCTCCCTCCCACCTGTTCTTCAGCCACCCTGACCACTTTCCCCAGAACAGTCATACATTTCTCCACTTCCAAACCTCTGCTTAAGGTGTCCCTCCTGTCTCTCCCTGAAGACATTCTCCCACCCACCATGACACAGTTCCAGTGGGGCCTAATGCAGGAAGCCTTCCTGAGCCTCCTCCTGCCCTCTGAACCTCCATAGCTCAACACTGGCTGCCTCCATCACAGAACATCTTGTACACCGCCTTGCATTAGAGTTTGTGCAGTGGCATATTCATTTATGAAGTGCCTGGCTGTTGAAGCCAATATGGTTGGTAGACATCCAAAAGTCCCTGCTTCTCATCGATCTTTTCAGGTAAAGAGCTTCCTTCCTTTGATATCTCAAATTGAGCCTGCCAAAACCAAAGTGCACCTAATGGATTTTCAGTAATTTTTAAAGATGAGAGATGATGCCTGCTGATGGCTCCTGATTCTTCCATCAGACCTTGGAATTAATGTTTTTGTTCTAAGAACATTTCCTCACCAAACATATCCCACTGAAAAGCTTGCTTGCTGATGGTATTTACAAGGCAACAGTAAGCACATGAAGATCTGTTTGCCCAAGTAATACCGTGTCTACTTGGTCTCCCACTAATTGTAGCTCATTGGTCTACTTGAAAATAACTGCCATCTGTCACGAGTGAAGATTGGCGATTTTTCATGGACCAGTTTTAGGCCTTGTCTCTAACCTAATTGTGGCCTGTGTAATCTACATCAGAACTGTCCTGGGTGTTTGTTAAAATGCTTATCCCAATCCTACTACATCCAATTTGTTTTCTCAGTTGGGGCTCAGCATACTGCATATTAAGTATATTTTTCTCCAAGTGGTTATGGGGCATGCTGTAGTTGGAAAGTCACTGCTCTAACTAAATAGTCTTCCTTCAGTTCTAGTGCAACTTCCCCCCTCCCTCCCTCCCTCCCTCCCTCCCTTCCTTCCTTTCTTCTTTCCTTCCTCTTTCCTTCTCTTCTTTTTCTCCATCGCTCTTTCTCTCTTTCTTTCTTTATTAAAGAAAACGTCAAAAAACAAATAAAAGGCAATAGATAGGAGACACTTAAAAGAATGAAAAGTGGGTTGCATTTTCTCCTTTTGTCACTGCCCTTCCTTCCTCCACATACTTATAACACTCATCCCACCCCAACCATCAGAACTAAGAATATAGAGAGGACAATTAATGAAAGCAGAACCTGAGAGAAGTTACTTTCAGTTATTTACTTATTTATTCAGCAATCAACTTACTTGATCATTTTGATCAGATTAGACAACCTCCATTGTCTAATATGATAGCCACCTGCCACTTGAAATGTAATTAGTCTGAATTGAGATATTCTCTAAGTATGAACTATACCCCAGATTTCCAACACTTGTTATAAATACAAGAATGTAAATGACCTCATCAGTAATTTTATATTGATTTTATATTGAAATGACAATATTTGGATATCGGGTTATATAAGATATATTAAATTTTACTTGTTTCTTTTTATTTTATTTAATATAGCTACTATAAAATTTAAAATTAAACATATAACTTCATTGTTTTTCTACCAGATAGTGTTGTTGCAGATGCCTGTCGCATCTTACTTGGCAAAGTGCACAAACTGAGTAAAGTAGAGGACCTAGGGTCAGGCAGAAGACAGTTATGGAAACACAGGAATCCTAAAGGACATAACTCCCATCATATCGGATTAAGCCCAGAATCAACATCTTAAATACATTGCCCAGAGGATTCTAGTACAAGGATGAAACCCCAGTACCATCTCCTATAATAACTTATTTTAAGTGATATTGCAGGAATCTACCTTCAAATGTCATATTTGTGCTTTTTTAAATTTCTGTATTTAAATTCACCCTCTTCTAATAAGCTAATTTTAAGAGTATGAAATCCTATCCAGTTAGGAGCTGAGTGAGGGATTCATAACAAACGAACTGTGATACCATCAAAAAGTTATTCTTCGTTTTTGCTTACTTTTTTTCCCAAACCCACTTGATGCATGGGAGTTGGAGTTGGATAGAGATGATGATGACAGGGAGAGGAGGCAGAGTTCAACCTCATCTCCTATAGCAAAAAGAACAGTCACAGATCACCCCTTATCTAAACTGCCATTCCTTGATGCTTTCTCAACCACAGATAATTTGGCTGTTCAAGAAGCACTTTTGTTGTCTCTTATCAGTTTGTACATCAACTGCAAGGGTGAAATTCGAGTAGCAGAATCTTCCAGTTGCCCATTAGAATCTGAGGTCAGAGCACTGTTTTTCTCCTGACTGGGATACATATTGGATGTAAGGTTTCCTCAAGCAAAAAAATCTACTCAGAAAATTCTAGAAAACTCTCCTTTATGTCTGTTTTACAGTTGTTTATATGATGACTTAAAATGTTTGTGACTTTTGGGGGACTTTAAATAAATTAAAAGAAAACCAGACATCAAAAACATGTACTAAAACTGTTCATATTATTTGTAATAGCCCCATGATGTTCATCAATAGAATAGATAAATTATGGTATATTCAAACAAGAATATAAAGCAATAAGCCCAAACAATTACACAACACCATGAATGAACCTCATAACCTGACACTGAGCAAAAGAAGCCAGACACAAAAGACTATATACAGTATAATGTTACCTATATCAAGTACCTAATCAGGCAAAAGTAAGCCATGTTGTACGTAAGAATGATGGTTACCCTTGGGGGTGTGGCATAGTAACAAGAAGGGAGCCAGGAGGGTTTCTTGGATGGTGATCATACAAGTATGCTCAGTTCCTAAAAAGTCACTGGGCTCTACACTTACGATAGGTACAGATTTCTACATGCATATTATACTACAATACTAAGTAAAGAAGGAACAACAGGAATAGGAGAGGAAGAGGAAGGGAGCATCAGGGCTTTTATCTGATAGAAATCCAAGATTTTTATTGGCCTATGTCCTGCCCACTGCTGTTAGGCTCAGGAAATGTCCCAGTCCAAACCTACTTAGGAGCAGAAAGTTTATACAATTATTACATCCTTCAGAAAAATGTCTAATCTCTTCGCATGAACTATGTTTTAAAAAGGGATACAGAAGGAGACTTTCATGCTAATCTTTCATTTCCTTGTTATTCCAGGCGCTATACCACAAATACTTCTGCAGTGTGCTTTGAAGGAACAGGTTGTATAGACAAGTGAATTGGTATTAGGGAGTTTAGGAGACAACAGTGACAATCCAAGCTTTAATCACAGGAGCCATAATACAAAACCAATAGAGGGGACAGGAGAAATTCTGCTGGGCAACTATATGAGCATTCAAAACTTGAAAAAATTCAGGGGAGGAAAGCAAGTACTTTCAAAAGCTTTCTGGCACGTAGCCGGGTTACTAGATTTAAGATTAATTATAGACCTCTATTATTGTTATTCCTTAAAAATACAATTTGTTGCAGAATAAATAGTGCATTTATTCATTTAACACATATTGATAAAAAAAAATCTAATAAAGTTCAAGTACTATATTAGATGCTGACAGTACAAGAGGAATGAGTTGTGATCTCTGGTTTATTAGGGTGCTGTAAATTAATGGGAGAAAAGACTAATAGGAAATTATAGCATAATACAGTAACAGCAGCAGTGGTGGAGCACAGATTATTGAGATATCAGAAATGCAGAAGCACTTTGTCTACTAGGTTGTATGTACACATATAATAGGTGATGGGAGATTATATCCTTTCATGACTAAAATCAGCCAAGTTAGCCTGAACAAAATAGGGATTTTTATTGGAGGGCTAGAAAGAAGCACATTTCATGAAACCCACAGCAAAAGAACAGCAACTCCAAAACCATTAAACTGTGTTCTGAAAGGTGACCAAGAATTGAAGAGGCAAATCTCTCCAACTCGTGAGCTCTTCTCTCTTGGTCTCAGCTAGAATTCCTACCTTCTGCTTCTGCAGATTGGCTTTATTCTTCTCTTTCTCTGTTGGTCACTTTGCTTGATGCACGTGCACTTGAGAAAGCATGGCCATCACTGCCCTGGTTTATACCATCTCTAAGTTTGGGATCCCAACAGACATTATGTCCCAGTTTTAACTTCCCAGGAAACATGCATTCTAGCATTGTAGATTTGGTGCTCATTCAAAGAGCAGACTTCAAAGTAATTTCTGAAAAATGAGTGCTATCTGCACAGAAAGACTCTCAGACAAGGTGATGTTTTAGTTCAGTTTTTTGTCTTTTGTTTTTTATTGTTAAAGTTATTGGGGTGGCATTGATTAGTAAAAATTACATAGGTTCCATGCGTACAATTCTACAATTGTACATATTGTCTGTGTGTTGTATTGTATGTTCATCACCCAGAAAGTTGGGTAGAACTTTGCTAGCAAAGAAGAAGAGTCTGAACATTCCAGATAAATAATGCAAAATGCCCAAATATAGAAAAGCATAATTTATTATAGAAGTGGTCTTAGAAAAGTATTCTCAAAACTTTTAAACATGTAGGGGTTAAGAGTTTTTCTAGACTACAAAGATCATTTTGGCAAAATAAATTTAAAGGATGTCACTGTTAAGAAACATCTTCAAATTAACCATATCTCCCAAAGCTGTGTGAAAATGACTAGCTGCTAAGGAAGTGCTATCTGGAATGGGTTAAAAGTCATTTATAAAAATCCAAGAGCCTTTTGAAGATCATAAATGGAAATTCTATTAAATTAATAGTCAATGGTGATAATAAAAACAAACATGAAACACTTCTTATCCTAAAAATAGATAAATATCTTTCAAATAGTATGCATGTATTCCAAAGCCAGACTTGAGATAATAAACCCTCTAAAGATTTGGTGAATTTTCATTGTTATATTTGTAACTTCTCAACTTCCAGTACACCTAGTAAATATGAGTTATGGTGGTGATTTCCAAGTGTCTCTAGCGACAATGAGAATCTGAGTAAGTCAGATATATATTTGGCCCTCTAACACTACAGCAAATAATTTCCTTTCCCTGCATGCATGTTCATGTTAACATTTAGTTACAGTTTCTGTTTCTAATATTTTCAAAGTTGTATGCTGAAAGAACTACAAGTTCTTCTCCATTAATAAGTTAGTACATTTTGTCTATTTCATGGATTTATCAAAACTCTTTTAGCCAAATCAGACCAGTGTTCTGAATCTCAATCAACAGAGTATGCGTACCTGCCCTCCTCCATTTTTTAAAATTTCATTCCAGGGGTTATACTGTAATTTTTCTTATTAGAAATTAGATAGTTTTCTTCACAAAATATTTAAATAGCTTATTCATTTTTCACCTTTTTCCCCAGGCGAAAACACAGAAACCAACTAATAGCTTTATATTATGTAGGAATGTATTATTCATATATCTTTTGTGGTTAAAAGAATGTTCTTAATGGTCATTGACAACTGTACTTTCCTGGTCCTTGCTCCTGCACTTCTCCCTTGGACCTGGCTTCCTTTTTAGGCAACTCTGTGATAGGATGATGTTGTAATCACTTAGGAAGAAGTTTTGAGCTTCTGACCTCCATGTCTACTCAAACATGGAAAGACCTGGGTACTGTTTGAAGAGCCCTTGACCCTGGCTTCAAGACCTTCGTAGGTTTTCCACTGTCTCCAGAACAATGACAAGTCCTTTGTCACTCTGAGCATTAGATGTCTTATCTAACAACTGCAGAACCTGTCTAGTATCATGAATTTACAAATATGTTTGAGATGATCTGGGGTTCTTAACTGGGTGCTTTACCAAAGAAGTCACATATTTACCTGTTTTTGATACCAAGATTTTGAGAAAATTTTTATCTGAATAAAGGCTTTGTCTTAAAATGTTTGAAATTCTTTGACCTAATTGATGTTTCAGTTTCTTTCCATTTTTTCAAAGTCTATAATCCTGGGAAAGAGCACAAAAGCAGTGTCTTTCTTTTTGCAAATGTGGACTTTGTGATGGCACTGCTTAGCCCGGAATAAAGACTAAAATCCATTATCACATGGTCTGAGGATTAGCAAATTCAAGATCAAAAATCTCTCTGGAGCCCTTGGCTGAAGACTTCAACCAAGAGCATCTCAGCACTTAGATAAAAACAGATAACAATAAAGCAAACAGCCTCTTGAATCATGAATTGAAGAGCTCTATTCACTGCTACAATCTATCAATTGCTTCTTGTTTTCATAAGATTTTTCTATATTTAGACTCCAATTACCTAAAGGGTTACTAGTGACTCCTTCAAAGTTCTCTCTATATAATTGAAATTATTACTGAGAAAAGCCGTGGTCAGACCACTCATATTGATACTGATCTTTCTCCTACAGAAAAAAATGTATTGTTTGCCCAGTAGACTCAACCAGTGGTTATCAAAGTTAATGTAGGATGAGGAGTATCAGTATCATCTGGGAACTTGTTTGAAATGCATGTTCTGAGGCCCCATCCTAGTAGGCTGACCAGACACACCATGTTAAACAGGACAGAAAACAACGGTACTATTCTATGTCAAACAGTATGTATGGTCGCCCTAGTCTCACTGGGCTAAATTCAAGGTGTCAGTGGGCTGACCATACATACTGTTCGAAACAGGACGGTACTGCTCTTTTCTGTCCCCTTTTAAAAGATATGATTGGTCAGCCTACATCCTACACACTTCAAATCAGAAACTCTGGTGGTGGGTCCAACCAACCCAGACCTCTGTGTTTTAGCAAGTCCTTCAGGTGATTCTTGTACATACTCAAATTTGAGACTCACTGGTCTAAACTATCACTTCCTCTTGGATCAGTGGCAAGTACCATTACTGAGGAGATGTAGAGACACAGGGTAAGTACCTGAAAGATAGAAGATTGCTAATCAAGGATATTATAATACCTTTTTCTTTCCCTCACAAGGAAAATAAAACGTTTTCCTTAGAGACACTTTTATCTTGAAGAAATGGCAGGAAGTCGGGACAATATTTAAATGAAAAGGATTTCAAAAAAAAGTCTGAGATATGTGAGGGATTTCAACACTGATCCATGATGTTAATACAATCAGTGCAACTGTGAAGCTATTAACTTATGAGCTGTCACCTTGGACACACACTGACATTAGGTTCAGTGGCTCATAATTCCAGATAAGGACATCTTGCTACTACAGGTCCTAGCTATTCTTCAGCCTTTCCTCTTGGCTGTTATCCTCACACCATCCTCAATATTATTACTATTCTAAAATAAAGATGTATCTAAACTTATTCAGAAACCTAAGTCACATGCTTCAGTAAGCTTTTATGCTACCTGGAACATAAATTTAGCTGAAAGAATTGATTCTAGTATTAGTGGTTACTAGCTATCCCCTGCAGTCATTTTCAAGGAGGTGAAAATAATCCTTTATTTGCTCTTCTGATTGATGGTGCCTGGGGTTTTAAACAACTGTTACTTTAGAAAGGTGTCAATACTAGAGTGATGAGGATAGAATGACTTACAGTATGTGTCATACATAATACGTTTGCAAAATGCTGTGAAACTTTTAGATAAAAGGCAACATTTGACTATACAAAAAACACTTTTGGGGCCAACTTTACCTGCTGAAACAATATTTTTGTGGTTATTTACCATTTATTATCATGCTCTATATGTCATCTTACAGAATTCATGAAAGAAGGTCCATGGCCTAACTCATATTCTAAAAGTCATTAAAATTGTGGGAGGAAGAAATTTTCTTGAAAGGAATAACTTAATAGAAGCCCCGTACCTCTTTATTGTGCCTTGTGGTTTAAAAAGCATTTTTATATGCAAAATATTATAATAACTTTATATAGTAGATAAGATGGACATAATTATCCAATTTTATAGACAAAAAACTAAAGCTCATGGAAGTTAAAGATCATACCAAAGTTATACAGCTATTAAATGGTAGAGTTCACACTCAGACAGAAAGGTATCATTCATTTCTGTGTCTTGAAAGGAAGAAAAATTTAAAGAAAGAGAAATGTTATCAATATAACTCAGATAAACACATGCCTCCACTTACCCAATTCTCCATGTTTTCCCACTGGCTAGTTTGAGCTTCGCTGGACTCATCCTGCCTTGGGCTCCACAGAATAATTGTTAGAGCCATGCGGCATATCTGAGAAGTGATCTTTCATGTCATCATACAGTCAGTCTGGGGCATAGAAAATAGAGATGATGGTAATATTGTTACAGAAGAGAAATAGAATCCAATGGCCATCAATATAAGGTTTACTATCTTTTGAGAAGATGGCCATCCTACTATATCATTATGAACAATGTATTTAAAAATCTTCCAATAGAGTAGCCAAATGCCCAGCAAGATTTAGAAGAAATATGGATAGTAAGCATGGTTCCACTTTCAAACCTACCTTCATGAATGTTAAGCTATAGGTGCCTTGTGTAACTCAATTTAAGTGGAAGGAAATAAAACATGTACCAAATGCCTACTGTGTGATAAAGTTCAGTCCAGTTGCTTCAACATACCTATTTCATTTAAGTTTCACAATGATCTTTGATGAAGACATTATGACTTTCATATTATAGATCATTCTTTCAATAGACAATTATTGAGCTTCTACTACATGCTAACCCCTAAAAAGAACAGTTTGAAAAAAAGAATCTGCACACTTGAATCATTCATCCTCAATTGTGAGAGAAACATAGATAATGATGAAACAATAAAGCAAAGCAGTGATAGAAAACAGGCCAACAATATTATGGGAATTGAGAAAGGGCTGCTAACAAAGCTGAATCTTAAACAGTAAGTAAGAGTTAATCAAGGAAAAGAAAGGAAAAGGAGAATTCTGGGGGGAAATACAGATCAGACAAAAAATAAAGTTGGCGGGGGACAAGAAATGATATCTGGGAAAAATTGTGAAAAGCAATGGGAAACTTTAAAACACAGAGTGTAAAGGGATGAGATTGGTAAGTGGGATAAGGCATGCTGAGAAACTTGGCTTTGTCTCAGGATGATGGGGACCCACTGAAAAGAGAAACAAAACAGTGAGATCAGAATGTTAAGTTGAGGAGCTCCCTGATGGTGTAGTGGCTTAAGGCTTCAGCGTTGGCGCTGTCAGCGCTGCGGCCTGGGTTCGATTCCCAGTCAGGGAGCTACCCACATACCAAAAAGCAAAAAAACAAACAAACAAACAAACAAAAAAAACAAGAATGTTAAGTTGAGCATTTGCTGCAATATGGAGAATGGACTTAGAGGAAGGAGCAAGGCTGGAGAGAAGATGTATACTTAACAGACCCTAGGAGTATTCAGACAAGAGATGATGCAGACCGGAGCTCTGACAGTGAAACTAAGGCTGGAGCTAAAAGGAGAGATTTAAGAAATATTTGAAACAACAACAACAAAAGTTATCAATATTTAATGACTAAAATTAAATGAAGAAATAAAGTCTACCGAGTAAAATATTTCCTTCAAGGCAACAAACATAGTCAGGATGTGGCATAGCCTGAAATCCAACCCCATGACGTAGGAGGAGAATAAGGGAGTAAGAATCCCTCTCATACAGATTGCATACTTCTAATTCAGGAGACGTAACTGATATCCTACAATTAACTCCATGTGTGTACATTCATTAATACATAACGTATTTCCCCCCAATTTTATAGGTCTCTTAACATACCCCAGCATTGAGGTTAGGGATGAATGGTAAGAGAAAAATTTAATTTTTCTAAAAAACCTAAAAACAAAAGTAATTTTGAAATCAGATCTTAAAACAGAGATGGAATACTCAGGCAATAACTTGAAAATAATAATAGTAGAGCAAAAATAGCAAAAAAATTACTGGTATAGCAGGCAGTTCCATGAGGCATAACTTAGAAATTTCTTTTACTGAATTAAATTCAAACTGTTTTTTTCACCTAATGGAAGTCTTCTCCGTGTATGGGTATATCATCTTTGATTTATCCAAGAACACTAGACTGGCAGTATCTGGTTAGGCAAATGTAAGGAGAGTGAGTAGACATCCACCTCCACGGAAGGAAAGAGGAACAGGACCTTTGTAGCTGTCAAAGGCTGATCCTCCAATCTGCAATCTTGGCAGTCAGAGAAACTTCTGGAGAGTGAGGGGCACATGTGCACAGGGGCTGAGAAACCTATAGGGAGGGAAAGGGATCATAAATCCATCCAGAGAATCCATGGCAGTAGAGACTCTTTGATGGTCCGGGCCACAAATGGTCCCATGTACCCAAAGGGGATATCAGCGTTAGATGAGATGCTCTGGCCTCAGGTATGGCACTGAGTACCTGGGAACAATATGCAACCTGCTTTTCATGGTGCCCGTGCCGACAGTGGCTCTGCCTGTGAATACAGAGCTCAAAGACCCGTAACTTGGGTCTTAGCCTAATTACGGACACGACTGCGTCTCATACAAGGATATGCATGAGTAAGGCATTTTTGCAGCCGTGGTTGTTCTCTGGGCTATGCAAGATACATATTCAACAATGACTTCATGTTACTATAACAGCAGAAGCCACAGCAGGAGGAGAGCTGTTCAGATTGCAATTCTATAGTCTCTGCATCTGCCCCATTAGGCTGAATCAGCAAGTAGGGTTTGAATAACATTTAAGAATTGGGAGAGGTAGGAGGGTCTCCAGCATTGGATTATTTTTAATGGGGACTATGGGTGCTCATATAATCAATCAAAATAATAAAAGTGATCTGGATATATGTGTGCCCCAAGCTGATAAAACTGAATGTACTACATTAAATTTTTATAAAAATATTCTACGTTACATCTTTTTCTTCTATCTTTACCTATTCACTTTAATTTTATGCATGCTTTACGTAGCATATTATCCATTAAAGAATTTTCACAGTAACATGGTAAGTATTCTAAAAGACACTCTATGTTGCCTTACAACTGCCAAACCATCTGTCCCTTCATGCATTCCCCATGACGTCCTAAGGCAGGAGCTAACGTGGAGGCCATGGGGGGCGGGGGGGGGGCATGGAATGTCTAGGAGACAGACCTGACCCTCTCTCCGGGGGACTGTTCCTCCCTCACTCACACCCCTCACATCACCCTGTATGGCCCTGGAAGATGGCTGGTTAGTCAATGACGGGTAAGATTCCTCAAGGGAGGAACAACCTAAGACAGGCACAGTCCCATAGGGGCCATCAGGAGAGAGCTTGGGCTCTACAGAGGTGAGGCACAGCCCCTCACCCCCTCTGAGGTTAATCCCTTGCCCCCTGGCTGACTTGCTTCCCACTACAGTGTAGCCTGAGATTGGATGGGATGAGTTCAACCATTCCCTCCCTTAATGTATGTTTATATAATGACAACTTGCCTTGGGGATATATATGTACATGTAAAGGCACAATACCTGCTGGAACACAATGGGGACTTTGGGGAACAGCCTTAAGGCGTGATAATCACAGATCTTGGAAAGGGTTTTTAGTTCCCCATACACCCCTCACTTCCTTGGATGCTCACCAATAAAAGCTACACAGTGACCTGATTCAGGGCTTTTTCAGTCCATGAGGCTGGAGCCCCTGGCCCTGCTTGAAACTTATTTTTGGCTGCTGTGTTTCACCACCTTGAGCCGCCCTTTCGATTGACTGACTGCCTGTGTCGTGCCGGACACGACAACTCTAGAATACCCAGTTTACAGATAAGAAAAATAATGGCAGAGGTGAGACTAGCATTGTAACTGTGGTCTGTGATAACTCAGATGTATTCTATTTGCCACTCCTGTTTCTGCCTTGTAAAACTCCAATTCTGCATAGATGTTTGTAAATTAAAACAGAAGGCTAAATTAAAAGGGAGAGAAAGCAAGCTGGGTCTGACAGTGATATTAATCCTTGTGAAATCTCTGGTCTTTTCAATTAACAGCCCCTTTCTGAGATGTTTATTGCTCTTGGCTTGAATTGAGGTCATTAAAATACTCATGAGCAGGACTCTCAAAAATCCTGCTTAAATACTCTCTACAAGGGTTTTGGTACCACTTCTGCTTTGCGCATATTCAGAGAGAAGCCATAATAAAACCGGGCTCAGCACTGTCATTTTGGCCTCTTTGCCTCTGTTTTATTACCCGAATTCATGAACCTGTTCAGAATTCACCCCTGAATACACTCCATCATCCCAGGGAAAACCTACATACTTTATTTCAAACGTAGGTCTGAAAGAAAGTAAATATATAAATTAAGTAAACCTTTACGTCCAGCATAAATCCCACCCAACCTCCATGTGATCTTGCACACCCCCCTAAAAGAGGCCCAGCGCCAAAAGCATGCTACACGGCAAGATGAATCACAGCCGCTTTATTAACCTACACTGAATTAGCCTCCTCACACTGGAATATTTTACGGCATTATTTTATTGGCAGTCACTGTCACCAAGTAAACCACAAAGTAGTGAGTGATGTAGTAGAACTAGACAGCTTGACGAATCTAGATTACTTGTAAAAGAGAAGTATTTTGCCAAGCACTGCAACAATAAAGCAATCCTGACGCTCATAAAAGGAGATACCGGGTGGTGACAAATCTCAGCTGAGCCAAGGCTTAGGAGAATGACCTGGTGAGGATAAAACGGCCCTCAGAGCCAGGATGTTTTCCAATGCATGGGTTTGCTTTTGTTTCTCTTTTGTTGATTTTTATTTTTTTTACAACAGAAGGCAATAATTCTGAACATAGTGTATTTTATTGCTGTAGCCAAACACGTCATGCACTCATTATACTCTTACATCTGGGAGAAAAAGAACGAGACTATAATATAGGAAGCTGCTCAACCTGAGCATGAAGCATTTGGACACAAGGAAGAAGTGATTCTTGTCTTTTTTTCCCCTAAACTTTCTGATTGGCCCTTTATTCATGTAGAAATGACTGAATCTTTTTTCTCCTGGAAGAAAGGAAATAATATATTAAATGGTTTCAGAGGCAATCAAAAGTTGAAATCTTATATGTGTAATGCTATTTTACCAATGTTTAATAGTGGGCAGAAATTATTTCATTCCTTTAAGAAGAAACTTCAGAATAAAATTAATAATAATAATAATAATAATAATAATAATAATAATAATAAAAGATTGGCTATTGAAAGATGATGTTACCTAGAAAGGAGGGGTTTCAAACTGCAAGGAGGTAAAGGGGGTCATGTGTGCCTCCTTTCTGCATCGCCAGAGCTACCTTTCTCAAATAAGATCCGATGACTTCACCCACCTAGTTCAAAACTTTTGTCTGCAGGAGAAAGCCCAAACCATTTAAATTGACCCCTATAGCCTTTGCTATTGACCAGCTATCTTTTCAACTTCAGTTCCCATCATCTTTCACCTTGAAACATCCACCTCTAAGGTCCCAACCTTTCCTTCTTCCACACCTATTCACATGACTTTTCTCTGACAAGAAAACTGGTACCTTCTCTGTCTATTTGTTCTCCACCACCCAGTCCCTCTTACATGGTCCTTTCATGCTGTGCACCTACCTCTCCAACAGATACCTCAAACCTTGTTGGCAGTTCTCATTTAGGGCTTCACTACCCCAGAGGGTGAGAGGACTGGGACCCTGTTAGACTCTGAATCAGGTCAGTGCCTTGCCCAGGTTCTGGCACACAACAGGAGCTCTGTAAATGTTCGGATTAACTAAACATAATTTTTTTAAATTGTGCTTATGTCTGTCCTCCTCGTTACTGAGAGATTTCCTTGAGAATTAGAACTCTGTTTTATTTATCATGCTATTCCTAACTCAAGTGTCTAGTAAAATACCTGAAAACACTTCATTATTATTTTACTGAATAAATAAGAAAATGAGCAAGGATGCTTTTTAGACGCAAATATCTCAATTTAAATGCAGGCGACCATTTACTGATTTATAGACTGGGGTCAGTTCCTAACTTTGCTGAGCTATACAATTGTAATGAAAGTATCTACCTCATAAGGTTACTGAGAAAATCAAAAACAGTGACATGTATATGGAATAGCCTAGATACATGTGCAATAAATGTTGGTTCATTCTTCCTGCTATCTCTGTTTCAGTTAGGAATATTACCAGCTGCAGGTAACAGAACACCCAATATGCTGTGCCTTAAACAAATGTTGGCCTGGTTTTCTTAATTAGCAAACAGTACAGCAGTAAGTGAAAGTTGGTGACCTTTTCTTAACACCCATTGGCTGGAGTCGAGACCTCAGTCTATGGCTCTCATTACCACTCCTTCCCCAGCCTTTATCTACACATCACCATCACAAAGAGGGTCCCTAAAATCCTGCTTGCTCCCAGCAAGCCCCCTCCCACCCCCATATTCATCCACACTATCTGCCTTGTGACCATCAATGCAAATTTAATTTGACATTGTTAGTATGTCTTGCATGACAGAAGTCCAGAACTCAAGTCATTGCTTGCTTTCTACATTCTAATTCCGATGTGAGCCTTTCAGCAGTGAAACGTACCCACGCCCTTGCACTTCCCCACCCTCTCTTCCCCCTGCTTTGTTTTTTTCCTTAGAATTTGTATTATTTTGACATACACTGCCCAACGCCTATACCCACACACCCTTAGAAATTTTTTCTGTCTCTCTACATCAGAATGTAAGATTCGTAAGAGCGGAAACACTTGTCTTTTGATTTCACTGTTGTATCTTCAAAATCTGTAAGAGTATGTTTGTAACATGTAAATGCCTAATAAATATTTGTTGATGAATAAAATAAATTCCTGAAGCATTCATTCAGGTATTCACTAATGATATCAAACCCTGTTTATTTTCCCAATTTTAGCTCCAAATATTTTAGCATATTGCGCTGTAGGAAGCCTGCTCCACTTCAAAGCATTAGTTAACCATCAGAAAGGAAGAAGATAACAGGCAAAAGCTTCACAAATTGTTTTTTTAAGACCCTACCCTCTTATTCTATTCTTTAAAATGAATATTTTCCCAAATGCGTTTGGTGATTTCCACTTACATATTATTCACCAGAAGTAGGAGGCTGACCAGACGTACAGTTTGAAACAAGACAGAAAAAAATGGTACTGTCTCATTTCAAATGGTACTTATGGTCAGCCTACTGACACCTTGAATTTAGCCCAGTGAGACTAGGCTGACCACACATACTGAAATAGGACAGTGCCATTGTTTTCTGTCCCATTTAAAATGGTACATGTGGTCAGCCTAATCAGAATGTATTATTCTTAACAGTGTCACTTGATACCCTTAACACCAAAGGAGTCTGTGAGTCCAGTTTAAAGTTCCTAGTAAGCAAAGAAAATGAGGAGGGATTGGAAATGGGTTTTGAATAGCCTATATATAGTATATACCACAAATTTCTTTTGTGATTTTGCATATTATTTATACTTAAATGAGTGGAATTTAAAGCACTATTACATGAAAATACAGGTAAGGAATCTTGAATGTAGTATAATTCCATAGGTTAGAAGAGAATGTAGATAAATATATTTATATCAATGAAAGAGAGCAGGAGTATTGACATTTCAAAATTATAGGCAATAGAACTCAGCATTTACACTGGTTTTAGAAATTTTCTTGAATTTATATTTGCATAGAATGAATCTCACTTGCTCAATTAAGTCAGAATTCATTGTCTATAAGACATTTCTAATACATTTTTAAAAATAAGAAGTTTCCCAATTACAAATGGCTTAAAAAGATAACAGCTATCCTTTTGAGTGCCTACTACATTCTAGATGCTTTGCATACTCTGAGTCATTTAAGCCATGTTACAACAATCCTTCATAATAAGTATTATTATCTTCGATGTACAGACATTATCATCACCTATTTTAGAGATGAGGAAACTGAGGTTCAAAGGTTTTTTGAAGACTTTAGTCTTAGTAAATGAGAGAGCAAGGATTTGAACTAAGCAGTTATCCAACTGTATTCCATGTTCTTCTTCACATAGAAGAATCATACACTGCCTCATCAAAAGTCATCAAAAAATTAAAGGTAGAATTACCTTATGACCTAGCAATTCCACTTTTGGGTATCTATCTAAAGAAATCCAAAGCACTAATTTGGAAAAATATTATGTACCCTTATGTTCACTGCAGCAGTGTTTACAATAACCAATATATGGAAGCAATCTAAATGCCCATGAATAGACAACTGGATAAAGAATATGTGGTATGTATATAAAAAGGAATATTACTCAGCCATAAAAAAGAATGTAATCTTACCATTTGTGACAACATGAATGAACCTAGTGGGTATTACGCTAAGTGAAATAAGTCAGGCAGATATAGACAAATACCATATGATTTCACTCATATGTGAAATCTAAACAAAATAAATGAGCAAACAAAATAGAAACAGACTCATAGATACAGAGGACAAGCTGATGGCTGCCAGATAGGTATGAGGTTGGGGCTGGGTGGAAAAGGTAAAGGGATTAATAAATACAAATTGTAGTTACAGAATAGTCACAGGGATGTCAAATACAGCACAGGGAGCATAGCCAATAATATTGTAATAACTCTGTATGCTGCCATATGGGAACTAGAGTTATCGGGGGATCACTTCATACTTTATATGTCTAACCACTATGTTGTACACCTGAAAATAATATAAAATAATATTGCATGTCAAATAGTAATTGAAAAAAATTTTTAAGTCATACACTGCAACATAATTAGCCTATTTTCTCTTCCTAATCAAGACACTGACCCATCTTAGATTAACCACATTCCCTCAGACTGATTCAAAGTTGACCTACCTTCCCCAGGGATTCTTGGATCAAAGAGAAAATGGAAAGTGACTAGATTATACAGGCTTTTGTCAATTGAAAAATAAAGTGCAGGGAATTGAGATGTCAACTAGACTAACCATTAACTCTGATCAATACTGAGTACCCTTGCCGACACAGCAAATCCTTAAGTAAAGAAGATCCTCTCAATACAGATGAAAGACATAGATTGTGCCATGGACAGAGCTAGAGAGTGCATCATTCTTTTCATTTGCTTTTGGGCCTTTTGGAAATGACTTCTATTAAAAGCACTCTTGGTAACCGTGACGTTAACCCTCAGGAGAGTGATTATTTACACTGCCAGTTCCCTGCCCCTGTCCACCACACTCCTCCAGAGTCCGGTATCCACGAAGTTAAGAGAGGAGAAGGAATGGATGAGTGGCTATTGCCTACTTCAGCTCATATCCTTTCTTCATTGCCTCAAAATCACAGAAAATTCCCAATTAATTAACACTACATGAAAAAAGCAGGGGGGGGGGGAAAGCGTTCCTTCTCTATAAAACAATTTATGGTCTAACTAAAAAACTGTACTCTAGATACCTCCAACACAATTAAGGCTGAAACTAAGTAGAAAAATGGGAAGAGAAAAATCAGCATTATTGAGAAACTTTTTTTGCTAGAGACTTCACATGCATCATTGCTCAGAATCCCCACAGCAATACTGTAAGACATGTATTATTTTCATTGTTTTATGGATGAGCAAACTGAGGTTCAGTAAAGCCCAAGATTTGTAATAATCATGTGTTGCTTGTCAATGGGGATATGTTCTGAGAAATAAGTTATTAGGCAATTTTGTTGTGCAAACATCATAGAGTGCACTTAACACAAACCTAGATGATATATAGTCTACTACACACGCAGGCTATATGTATACCCTATTGCTCCTAAACTACAAACCTATTCAGCATGTTACTGTACTGAATACAGTTGGCAACTGGAATGCATTGCACTGTGACATTACAATGCCTACAACAGTCACTGGACAATAGGAATTTTTCAATTCTGTTATAATCTGTGGGACAACCATCATATATACAGTGTTATTGATCAAAATGTCACCATATAGGGCAGTGGTTCTCAACCTTCCTAATGTTGTGACCCTTTAATACAGTTCCTCATGTGGTGGTGACCCCCATAAAATTATTGTCGTTGCTACTTCATAACTGTCATTTGCTACTGTTATGAATCGTCATGTAAATATCTGATATGTGTTTTCTGATGGTCTTAGGCAACCCCTGTGAAAGGGTCATTTGACCCCCAAAGGGGTCGCGACCCACAGGTTGAGAACCACTGAAATAGGGCATGACTGTATACAAGGAATACATCCATCTGGTTCCATGACACATATTTTGCCATTTGACCACACTACCTTTCAAAATTTTTCTTTGACTCCCCTAGATACTTGTATACCAGCTTTTGATTCTACTGTGACCATAGTCTATCTCCCTGGATATTTTAACATGCTCAGACCAGGGCCAACTACAATCAATAAAAGGTGCACTGGATTTGCATCTATAGAAAAGGACTTTGTGTTTAGGTAACACTAAGGTTCTATACCAAGAGCCCAAAAACTACAGAATGTCTAACAAAGTATAAGTTTATTTTCTCTCAAAATAATAGTCCAGAAGTAGATGGGGATGCAAAGGGCAGGAAGTTCTGCTGCACTTGGTGTCCAAACACTCAGGTTTCTTTCATCGTCCACCATAACTTAGGGTGTTGCCCTCCTCCTCTCAATTATAGCCAGCTCATCTGGACTAATCATGGATTGAAATGAGTGAGTAGCAATTGTGAAAAAGAGAATGTAGGGTTACCTGCTTTCTGTTTAAAGAAGTAATAAGCAAGTTGCAAGTTGCCTGTATTACTTTTACTCAAAATTCACTAGCCAAAATTTAATTTAAGGACCAAAACAAGCCACAGATAGTCTCTAGTTGCATGGGCATTGCTAAAATTCATTGAAGTTTGAATTGTTAAAGGAAAAGAAACAAAGTGAATGAACACCAAAGGACAAAAAGTCCTTTCAGACATAGATTGCTCTCTCCTTGATTAAAGTGGATTAGTCTGGAAATCCTCACACAATATCATTTTCTTATTAGGGTGATTTTTATATATCATTTTCATATAACTAAAAATGCTGCTTTTCAAATCCAAATGACTTTGATCCCTGTTTTGAAATCAAAGTTGTGTCAAGGGAATGGTTAGTGGTCAGCAAAGTGTCGGGTGGAATATTAGTGTCTTTAATGAATGTTAAGTCTAAGGTTCTACGGGGACTTGTTATAATTACATAACTTCCTTCCCATTCACAGCTAGTAGGTGACCTCGCTGAACAAAGGGAGCACGAGGAGCTTGAGTGCTCTGCTTTTCAAGGATCTCCATAAAGCTGCTCTGCAGCAGTGGGGCTGCAGATTACAAAGGAATTTTAAACAGACTTCTTTTCCCCAAAGGCGTGATTGAAGAGTTTCTGAAAGAGCCCTGGGCACAGAGCAGGTTGGCAAGTCATGCTATATGTAGGACTGTGCCAGTGTCCTCACAGAGTCGAACCTTCAGTTCTTAGATTGCTTTTTGTGAACTCAGGGTCTAAACAAAATAAGCAGCAGAGGCTAAACGTTCTGGAAGTACCAGGCTCTGACTGAAAACCTCATTGCATATGGTAATTTTCTTGCCTAGGAAATTTCTGTATGGTAGCCACATGGAGTATAGAGATTGTAGAAAGTTGAATTTTACAAATAATAAATCTAAACTGTTAGAGCTCCTTGCTGATGCTGCAAAATCCAGCCACTCAAGTCTATTATGTAGGCTGTAGAAGTGACTAATGGTCTGGGAATAGCATGGTGTGGTAGTTGAAAGCTTATACTTGAAATCCCTTGAACTGTGGTCCAAGTCCTGGTGCTGCTACTTTCAAGCTTTTTTGCAAAATGAAAGGAGGTTAAAACCAATTAGAAGACATTCTTTCGTTCAGGAAATTTTTGTTTCCTGCTACCTAGTATGTGTCAGATGAAAACTGAACGCAGCCTCAATTGAAGGAGTGGCAGAAGAGGTGGAAATTAGAAAACAGACAAACAAGACATTTGCTATTTTGGAAGTAGAGCCGGCATCTTTCTAAGTAAATACAGGTCTGATTATGTCTTTCCCTCTCCCTGGGATCTGTTAAGTAGATTTGCCACAGCCCACTTCCTGCTGCAGTCTATTTTCTACTAGTAATTTTATATCAGGCAGTCCATCTAGTAGCCATCAGAATGAGGAGGTTTGAATAATTTTCTTATCAATAAATTCAGTGAGATAACTCCTTGCTTCTCTCACTCCAAGTACACGGATTTTTTTTTTATTATTATAAGAAGACTTAAGTGAGAAAAATATGGAAAAACTTCTGAACTGTGGTGTAAATAGGGCATGGAAGGAAGAACACTGGAGTCAAAACTGGAAAACTTGAAAGTGATTCCTGGTTTAGTTCTATTATAGCAGGATATAAACTGGACAAGTCTATTGTCAGTGAAATTCCTCCTCGGTTAAATGGTAGTGGTAATGGCTGTGGTGCCCACCTCACAGAAATATTTAGAAGAATCAACTCAAAGTACCTTATGTATCAAAATGTTTTGCAGAGACTTCTCCTAGGGAAACAGAACTCAGGGTGTCTCATACTTCCTTATCACATACTTTATGCCCATAAAGTCAGATAAAAATTAACATTGACAGCAGCTCAGGAATATGAGATCATTATGTGGGTTTCTTTCGCCACCGCCCCCCTCCCCCCACCACACACACATACCTGGGTGCCAAGAAAATACATACACATTTTAAGCAATTTTATCTATGTATTACTTTTTGAAGTTCAATTGAATTATGGTAGCAATGTGTAGTGTGACATTCACTCAAAAGATGGCATTCATCAAAAAATGAATGCTAGTGTCACCATGCGACAGGCAAGACAGTCAAAGGAAAGGCAGAAGCATGATTGTCGATCAAGGAGCAAGACCATTTTAAAGTGGTATTTGAAATTCAAGAACATTGTTTGAGTTTCCCCCATGTTCTCCTGACTTAACACCCTTTGACTTCTACCTATGGGGGACCTTAAAGGGTGTGGTGTAATGCAGAAAGCCAGCTACACAGGTGGTACGTCACAAAGAAATTGAAAAGGCATGCACAGCGATACAAGTGGACATTTAGGTCAATGTTGCTCCAGCAGCAGTTCGCCATAAGCAGAAGTATCTGGATGCTGATGGAAACCACTTTGAAAACCTCTTATAATTGCAAAAGTCAAAGGTAACTTGCATTCATCTTTTGTTAGTGGTATATATTGAGTATTACAATTTTAATACAGTTTTTTCCTCTTCAAATGTGTATACATTTTTCTCAATAAGAACATAAACAATTCTTTTTATCTGACTGTCTGGCTCAGCCACTACTCTGTTTCTCATCATATATTCTAGGATGATAGAGAGAGGAACAGAAATACAAAAATAATGTGAATGTTGGAGTACTCATTTTAATTGGTAATTTCCTGTGAAGCTTTTTGCATTGATTGAATGGTTGCAAGACCTCAAATTGCTGTAAGGTCTGAACTTGACAAAAATCATGTGAGCAAGATTTCAACTTCAGTATCTGAAGAAGGGAGGTCAGAACAAACGAGACAAGTCTTTTCTGCTGCTCATATTTTAAACATTTGGTGTTTCCTTCATGTAATATTCCTCAGGTCTATATAAAAATTAAATGTCCTCATATCTAACACTGGGAAATCCTGGTAACATAAGCGGTGGTTCTCAGGCATAGATGTGCTTATGAATCATCTTTTTAATACAAATTCCTGAAATCCAACTCCTCTCCCCCCACTTTCCACTTTGCTTTGTTAGAACTGAGCAAGAGCCTAGGAATCTGCATGCTAACACCTGTCCCCTAATCAGTGCCGATTCTCCAGACAATCCATGGCTATAAACTGTATCATTTACTCACTATGGCGATTAGAGGCAGAAGGGGCCTCAGTCATGTCTTAGAACACAATCACCCACAGTTTAGAGACAAATAAACTGCAAATAGAAAAACTTGAGTGAATTAACTGTCATATCTCACAGAGTTAGCATAGAAGTCAGCAGTTGGGGCTAGATTTCCTCCCTTTTGGAGATTTTGGAAGACCACATTTAAAACAATATATATATATATATATATATATATGCCTATTCAGCATTTGGCATTATATAAAAACCCCTTACGGCCCTTGACCTGAGGCAAAGCCACTCGTCACATTTTCTGTGGAATCGTAAATGGCACTGTCTAGAGGCCGTAAGGCCCCAGCCCTGAGGATCAGCAGTAAGACTCTGCTGCTCTGGCAGTCCACTGGACACTTGAGGGTTGTGAAGTTCCACTTCTGCATCTGTTTTACTTACATATAGCAGAAATCTGAGCTCAGCCACCCTCGCTAAAATAAAGTCCTTCTACGCAGCACTGTTTGGGGAATAAAATGTTCATGATACACCTGAATATTCTAGTTACACATTCTAAAGAACAACCTCTTTCTAAGGTCTGAGTCTGAACAATTGTTCATGGTAACAGGCATTTCCTTGGAGGAAAAAAAAGCAAAACCCTGTACTCTCTTTCTTGCAGATTAGTATTTTTTCTTTAAAAGTAAAGTATTTTGTATTAATATTGATGACAATGCCCCTCTCCCCCCCAAAAAAAAACCCACATCTTTCCAGTTTTGTGGATTTAACAATTAATAGAATAAAGCTGTCCATTACTTTAGGATAAAAAAAAACATTATCTATCGACAGCTGTTCAATCATTGACTTTATAGAATCACACAATGAATCAGTCCAGCACCAAAAATCAATTCTCAGTGGATAAAACATAATCATAATAATAATAATGATGATAGTAAATATTTACTCAGAAAAATATATGTGAAGCATTTATTTATTCAACAAATATGTATACCTACAAAGAACCTACTGTGTTGCAGGCATTGGACTAGGTGCTGGAGATACAACAGTAAATGAGATAGATGTGATCTTTGACCTTGTGGAACTCACTGTGAAGTAGAGAAGAAAAATGGTTTAAAAAAAAAAAAGACTGGGCAATTATGAACTGTGGTAAGTGCTATAAGAGAAAAGTAAGAGAGCTAAGAGACATGTGGCGGGTACTAACTATCTTTGGGCTGGAAAAGGCATTTTTAAAAGGTATTATTTAGACTGTAATCTTAATATGAATACAAATGTGCAGGTGCGTGGGAAGGAGGGTTGAGGCAGCATTGGGAAGAAGAGCAAATAAGAACATAGGAGAGCAAATGTGAAACCTGGTACCTCTAAGGTCAAAGAGAAGTGCCTTGATGTGGGTGAGCCTAATAGGCAAGAAGCAGAATGGTAGAGGATGAGATCGAAGGTATACAGCCAGGAGCTAGATTATTGCAGGCAAAAATTTGAAGGCCATGCTCTCATGAATTATGGCTATAGTGCTCGCTTCGGCAGCACATAAACTAATTATGGCTATAACACAAATCACCCCAAAATTAGTGAGGTGAAGCGACAGCTCATTTATTTGCCCAGCATTTGGGGCTGGGCTCAGTTGCATGGTACTTCTCTTGGTCTCACTTGGTGTCACTCATTCTTCCACAGTCTCACTTGGAGACTCCATTGGAGCCTGACAGTCTAAGATGGCTCCGCCCACATATCTGATGGTTGGCGCTACCTATCAGGGACCCGGCAGGCAAGGCTAGGCTGCTTCACATGATCACATAGAGAGCTTCAAGGGAGTAAGAGCAAAAGCTTTAAGGCAGGCCTGTCCAACCTACAGCCCAGGATGGTGTTGAAGGAGGCCCAACACGAATTCTCAAAACACGTAAGATTTTTTGTGACTGTTTTTTTTTTAAGCTCATCAGCTATTGTTAGTGTTAGTGTGTTTTATGTGTGGTGTAAGACAATTCTTCTTCCAGTGCGGCCCAGGGAAGACAAATGGTTGCACACCACTGCTTTAAGGTCTCTTGAGGCCTAGGCTGGAAGTTGCATGATGTCAATTTAGCTATGTTCTATCAGTCAAGGTAAGTTACAAGGCAAGCCTAGAACTGAGAAGGGAAAAATAGACTCCCCCTTCTTGATAAATGGAACAACAAAGTCACATTGAAAAGGGTAGGGGGACAGAGATTGGAGCAATGCTATAGCCTCACCTTTGCAAACAATTTACTCAACACATGCTAAGAAATTTGGTTTTAAGTATAATGAAAAGCCACAAGAGGGAACAAAAGTAAATAAGAATGAAGCCTTCACTAAATACATAATATGTATAATATATTAATAATAATAACCCTTTGCAGTTATTTAGCACTTTTCAATTTACAAACAATTTTTGTGTTCAATATCTCACTTAATTTACTTTAAAAGCACATCTTTCTGTATTTTCATATTCTAGCAGAATTATTCTATAACTTTGTGATTTATAAATAACTGATAGCAATGAAAAATCATTTGTCTATAGATAAGAAACTGAATCCTGTCTAGTGGAGGGGCACCTTGGAGGTGCTTCCCAAATGGTTGGAGTTGGAAAACAGAGGGGGCTGAGGTAAAGAATAGAGGCAGAGACAGGACTTTTCAAGTGTCCATATAGAAATCAGGAGAAAAATGATTTTGGAAGCACCAACCACAAGGACACTGTATTCAAAAAGCAATGTGAACCCACATTACAGGAAGGAAGCCTTGTCAATGATAACTTGTCAAGAAAAAAAGTTGGCTTTCCTTGGTGAAGGACATTGACTTCAGAAAAAAATTTGCCTGTATAAGAACTATTAGAACAAGCTCTCAATAGGGAATATCTTGGCTTACTGAACCTGCGGGAGATTCAACCATTCATCATAAAGCCAATGTGAATTTTTCTGTAGCTCAGCATTCTGCCAACTAACTTTCAAGTTACGAGTCTGTAGTATCACCAAAATATCATAGGCTGACCCCTGAGTAATCACCCCAGTTCATTAGAATCTTCTTCTGAAATATAAAAGTAGACTTTTGAAAATGTCATACCAAAAATTCTATAATTATTTGTAAATCTGATAGTGATAATGTGCATAGAAGGTTACCCAATATTTCAAGTTAAGAAATGGAATTAGGCAGTTATAGAGAGAGAAAGAGTCTGACTAATTATGTTTGCTTGTTATTGGAATTCTCAGGCTCATTTATTTCCTTTTTGTGCTATTTGTGGGATTTTATATTGAATTATTCAAATACTGAATTGTGGCAATAAACAGGTGACATCATCCAGGAGCTGAGCTTGTTCAATTCCAGGCACACAAAAGCGTCACTACCAGTTTTTGAAAAGTAGATATGAATTGCTACAGTCCCAGAGTCTCAAATGGAATTTGGATTAATTTTTTCATTAGCAAGATAAGTCCAGGTCAGTCTACCGTATGCATTCTTTACACAGATCAAACCAAGGCAATGCTTTCTGTGCTTCAATTAAGAACTGATGAAAACTCATAGTCTGGAAGTTTCAATAACTAAACAAACAAATGTGTGTATAACATAAAATAAATACTGTATATAGTCTACTAATAAACAATATAGTAAAAGTAAATCCAGCACATAATGCCTTTATTAACTTGAGATTATTGGTGGACACATGTTTTTCCTCAGACAAGATGTTCAACATTTATTTGAAATAACTAAAATCCTTTGGTTATCACTGGCATATTTAACACAGCACTACCACCGCTATCTTCAGAAACTCCTCTAAGACTTTAGTAAAAGAATGGGAGATGAAACAATATTTAATTAAAGTTGACAAGCAACCTTTTGCGGGAGGAAAAGAAAACAGATGAATGACTGTGGTCACTGACTTAGTACAAAGTTTCCCAAACTTTGCTGTCCATTAAAATCACCTTTGGGATATCAAATTGAGCTATGATGGAAATGGATTATAACCAACTGAACAAAGCAAGAATTCATGAGTACTGACTTCTTATAAGGGATGTCAGAGACCCTGACCATGTAGCTATGGCAGATGCGGTTGTGGCAGTGATCTTGGGCACCATGATTTAGTGGTTAGGGACACGGTCTTTTAGACTAGACACATCAAGCTTTGAGTCTCTTTCTGGCTTTTTATGTTCCTTTGGTAAATTGCTTCAATTCTGCAAGCTTCAGTTTCTTCATGGGCTAAATTTAGAAAAAGATCACCAGATTGTTATGGAGATTAAATAATTGCATGTTTACAAATATTTGGCACATTCCTGGCCTGGAGATAACATTTGATAAAAGCTATTATCTCATTATATTACAATTTAATACATGTTTATTTTCTTTGATAGCATAGTTCTTGGTAGGTATAAAAATTGACATGGCTAAATTAGAACATAATAATATCAGTATTATCTAATTTATTTCAACCCTAAATAAAAGTAAAACTTAAAGGATACAGGATAAAATGTTATTAACTTAATAAAAAATCCCCGCAAATGCTGAAATCCTAAACACTTGGTGAATTCAATGAGTTAGATGGTATTAAAATGATTTAAATAACATGTCCACTGGAGTTATACATTGGGAATCAATTAAAAATAGTCTTCACAAAAAGTGTTTTAAAGTGTAATTAAATTTTCAAAGTGCAGATGTGACTTTTCAGGCTAAGATAGCCATTGAAAACACTATGGTTATTCAAAGATGAGGGTCCCATTTTTAGGAAAACGACTAAAGAGGTGGGCATTCTTTCCATCTCACTTATTATAAAATATAATCCTTACATGTTTTTCTGGAGGCATGTACCTCCAGAACAAGGCGGGGGGCGGGTGATGTAAGCATAAGAAAATAAACATATCTTATTTTCTGTTATTCAGTTTTTAGAAATGAGTCTGCCCCCTTGACCTGTATTGACCTTCCCACCATTTCCAAGTGCAATCACTAGATGGCGCTATGTCTCGCCTTAATCATTTTTGTTGGCCAGTGGGGGAGAGCGTGAAATGATGGGACAGCGAAAACACAGTACACCAAACACAACCAACAGCGGTGTGCTTCATTCCTGGAATTTATTAGCTATAAACTTTCTAATACTTGGTTTCTCAAGGCCAAGATCATATCAGATATGGAAAATGGAAAGATAATAAGCTTTTCTGAACATTGTCGAGGCTGGCTCGAATTCAGGGTATGCCTGGGCCACTGCTATGAATTTTGAATCAGTAACACTGTCCCCCCACCAGACACCGGGCAGAATTTCTCAAATCTCTGAGGAAAAACAAAGCAGAAAATAGCCATATAAAAGTGAAACTAAAATGATGCATTTTAGTTACAAAACAGCGAGCTTGCTAGTGAAGAGGTTTTGCTCATATATCCATTGGTCATAGAACAAAACTTGGAGCATCAATTCTATTATATTTGGGGACTTCCATATTTCTATTTACTATTTATACATATTCCTATTAAGGTTTACCCTTATTAATATTTATTAATCTGAAACCAGTATATGCTATAATTGAGCGTTTTAACTGAAAATAAAAGGTCTTAAAGAGAACACCATTGGATATACATGTAGCCCATGTCTTAGTCTTCAAATGTGACTAGAATTGCATAAACCAAAAAAGACAGATTTCTCTTTTTCTAGACCATGAAATTTATTTTTCCTCCTGCCCATTATTATTCCTTTTTTATCTTACTGGGACTTGAATTACATGTTACAGTACTTAATATCATCCCACAGATTTGTTCTATTCTGTGTTTTACCCCTCTCCCCCCGCCCCCCACCATTTGTGTTCATTTGAATACGTTCTATTGACCTGTCTTCCAAGTTCACTGATCCTCTAGTTTATCTGCTGTTAGCCTCACCTGAATGAATTCTTTACTTTCTTATCTTTTTTTTTCAATTTAGCATTTTTTGTTTCATTCTTTTCTATAGTTTTCATATCTTTGAAAAAAATATTCCATCTCTTTATGCATGTTGTCTATCTTTTCCAGTAGATTCCTATAGCATTTTTGTCAGAGTTGTGTTAAAGTTCCTTTCTGATAATTACAGTATCTGGGCTATTTCTGTATATACTTGTATTTCCTGTCTCCTCCCACAACCATGAGCCACATATTTTTGCTTTTCTGTATGTCTCGTAGTTTAGTTTACGCTATACTGGTTATGTGAAACAACATTACAGACTAAAGTGGGTGATATTCACCTCCAGAAAGGGACATACCCCTTTTTTCTATCAGGCTGCTAGCATGAGTAGCTGAGTTGATCTTAACTATAGTTAAGCTAGATCTGTTTTGTTTATTTTTATTTTTTGGCAGATTTTAATATATGAGTATTTTTTCATATTTTACTGGTTGGATCAGGGCTTTTCCTTTTAGTGAGGCATCAGTGAGATTCGAGACAGCTCTTACTCCTTCACAGTATTCTGAGCCATGGGAATTCGTCCTCTGCTTGGTAATGAAGCTGCCAGCTTTTGAGCCCCCAGGGGATTCTCTGCTCTCCAGTCCTGTCCCCCTATTTCGGCTCCTCAGAAAATCTTTCTCAGTCTTCCTGCACTTCAACTGGCCTTCAGAGGTGAGTTTCTCTTCTATGGTATCTCAGAGTACTTCGGTGAGATTATTTTACCTTCCTTCCTTCCTTTTAGCTCCAAACTTTGGAGACTGAAAGCCCAGAGTACCTTCAGGTGGATTTCTCTGAGTGTTATTACCATTCCACTAGCTTTCAGGGGGTGACTGCCTTGCCCTTGGGAGAGGGTCTGCACACTGTGGCAGGGGGCTGTCTCAGCTGTCCTTCCTTGTCTCCAGTCTTCACCATACTACCTTTGCACTTCATGAAGGCCCATTGGAAACTGTTGGCTATCAATGTATACTTGCTCCTGGCTTGGGGCTCCTCAAAATTCTAATATTATATAGTATGTAGCCATTGTAAGTCTGTTAGAAGTTCAGCTGGTGTCCTCTTACTGACTGATGGCATATCCTTCCCTTTGCCATTGTTTTCCCAGTTTTAAGAACAACTGTGGGCCTTTTCTCTCTGGAATTAATTTATGTTTCCTTTTATGCCAAATTTTCTGATAGGTTTGTTAAAAATTTATGGTTTTGGTAGCTTACCTAAGGTTTTTGTTGTTGTTGCTTGTTTCTTTGATTTTCTGTTTGACCATTTGTTTGTTTTTGTTAGGATGAAGAGACAGACAATCTTTTGCAACTTTCTACATTATAACCAGTGGTGGAAAGTCCTCTCTCCTCTTTGACACACTGTCTACACTTAACTTCTAGGATACCATGCGATCTCAATTCTGCTTTTACCTTAGTGACTGCTCCTTCTTAGTGTCTTCTGCTGCTTCCTTCTCTTCTTTATGATTTTTCAGTGTTGGGGTATTTGGGGGTTTCGTTCATTTGTTATTTCTGATTTTCTATTTAAACTCACTCCCTAGCTGATCTAGTCTAATGGATGTAACATTCCACTCTAGTGCCCACCAACCTCAGGCTTACAATTCTTGCCTACATTTTTGTCTTATATCTCAGACTCATACATCCAACTACCTACTAATACTCACACGTGATTATATATTAGATGTTTCAAAATCAATGTATTCAGAACAACCTATCTTTCTTCCTCCCCTGCAACCTATCTCACACTGACAGATTTCCTCCTGTCAGGTGGTGATAGCTCCATCACTGAAAATGTTCAGGCCAGAACCCTGGGATCACCCTTGACCTTTCTCTTATGCCTCACATCCAATCTGTCGGAAAATCTTGCCTCTCCCTGCAAATATATCCGTCATATGAACACTCCTCCCCGTCTCCGCTGCTACTTCTCTGATCCAAGTCACTATTATCTCATTCAATAATAATTATAATAATTGCTTAAATGGTTTGGTTTGGTTTGGATTGGTTGCCTTTCTATATAGTCTCCGAGATGTTATCCAGAGTAATGTTATTAAATGTAAGTCAAATTCTGTTGTTTTCTGCTAAACACTACCAGAAGCTTCTATTTCACTCAGAGGAAAAGCCAAAATACTTCGAAGAGCTTCTAAAGGTCTACATGATTCAGCTTCTCGTCCTAGTTGGTCTCCTACTACTCTCCCTCCCACACTCTCTACACTCCAACCATGCTGGGCCCTTCACTGCTTGTTCCTCCCACTTTAGGCCTTCCTTGAAGCTGTTGCCTTTCCCTTCAATGCTCTTTCCCAGATATTTGCCTGGTTAGCTCTCTCTTCTTCAATTCTTTATCCAATACTTTTCTGCTCAACGAGGTCTACCCTGACCAGCCTACCTAATACTGGCTCTTGCTTCTACCAGCATTCCTACTCTTTCTTTTCCTGTTCTCCTTTTAACTTTTTTCATATCACTTACAGATTTTAATTTATTACATTATTTTCTCAGGTTTTTTAAATTTTCTATAGACTTTTATAAGAATTTAGTTTCTATGAGGTCAGGGGTTTCTGTATATTCTTCTTACCTAATACCCCATGTGCCTAAAATAGTACCAGGCACATAGTAGGTATGAATACTTTAAAATGAATGAATACTTTAAAAGATCTTGAATTGTATTAAGAGATTGGGAATTCTGTTAATGCAGCTCTAGCCACTTCTTAAGCTACTGGAGTGCAATAATTTCTCTTTATTAAGGAAGATAAAAAATATTATTATATAATAAATACTTTAATTCTATTTACTAAAGTACACATAACATTTTGTAGTCCATACAGACTAATGCAGTGAATAAAAATAACTTTGAGTAGCTATTTTATATCATGTTCAAAGGCTATTTTGATTAGATTACAATTTGCCTAATGAGACAAAAACATCAGAACACTAAAACTTGACAACACAGTACTATTGCCTACCTGAAAATACAATTCATCATAGAGGTAGGATGTGTTTTCAATCACCATTCTTGTTGAGGGGAAGGGACACCATCAATCAAGGTCAAACTGCCAATATCCTAGGCATATACATGGCTGTGGAATAGATAGCTACATCAAGTTATCATTATCTGATAACATTAAACATTAACATCATCTGTTAACTCTCCTACCATTACCCAACTTTCATCACTCTAATTTCAAGCTAACAAAAAAATTTCCTTCTTTTACCCTGTTTTCCCTTCAGGTATCCAACAACAGATACTATCTGAGTATGCTCACAACCAGTCATCTGGTCTATGTGGCAATTACTTTTTTTCATTATAAAGAGATAAGCTTATTCCTCAGTTTCTAAATAGTCTAGCTTGTGTGAATCCATTAAGACATGGATCATCCCAAAAGTAACAGTCAAAAACCAACATGGAGAAGACCCCATTTCTTGGTTACTTCATGAATAAATGCTTCCCTGTGTAACTTTGAACAAGTAACTTCAACTCTCTGATCATAAGTGTCATGATTACCAAGTGGGGATGATAGGAAAACTAACTTTTCAAGTATGGTGTGAAGGTTAAACAAAGAAATATAAAAGTCTTAGAATAACTTTGGGTGTCTAATTATTATTGGTGCTATTTTACAACAATAATTGTAAATCATTCTTTAAAAAAAGAAACCTAATGTTTGGAGAACTTGTTGAGGAAATAAGGAAGTTTTTCTTGACCATTGCTTCTCAAACTTTAATGCATATATGAGGACTCCCAGAAAGCATCCAGCCATGTAGCTGTTCTCATTATACTGACAATGGCTGGATTTTTTCCAGACAGCTCTTGAAATGCACTTTCTGATTTGGTAGTTCTAGGAGGAACTAGAGGTTCTGCATTTCTAAAATGCTATCAGGTGATCTCAGTACTGCTGACCCATGGACCACATTTTGAGTAACAAGGCTCCAGATGACACACCTACCATGCTTATCTACTGAGCCTAAACACTCCTATAGTGAAAACAACTCCGATGCTTTTCGCTCTTTAGGTAAGCATCAAGAATATACCACTGGGGGTGACTGCTTTGACACTTCAGCACGGCCTGTCCATTACATCTGGTGGACATAAGTGCACTGGTGTAACTGTCCCTTCAAGTTTCCCACTCTCCAGTAGTTGACAAGAAACAACTTTTCCACTACCCTCCCAAAACAAGTTGCACCCTGAATTTTCCTAAAGCATAACAGAAGGCATCGAAAAGCTTTATAACCTCGAGAGGCTAAAATTCTTTAGAAAAGAGAAAATCTGGGTGAGGAAGGAAAAGAGAAACTAGTAGAAGAAATTACACACACACACACACACACACACACACACACAAATGGATGAAAAGAGCATGCAGAACTTCAGATTAAGCTTCTCTGTAAAGATATGAGCTGCATAAGAAAACATTAGCAACTCTAGAGTCTATAGGATGAGTCTATAAAGAATCTGAGTTGTAGTATTGACATACCAAACAATAAAACGTTATCCTTTGTAAGTTTCTTCTTCACAGCTAATTTTTTTCCAGTCAGAGCCACCAAAATGCATTTTAATCAGAAGCCTATTTGTATATAAATGACAGATAAAATATAGCCAAGCACTTTTTCTTTCTTTGCATAGCTCATCATTTCTTTGAGGAATGGAAACACAATAAAAGAATACTGATTTCCATTCATTTTTTTCTCCTTGCAAGTACATTTAGGAATGAGTCAGTGAACAATTCTCTACCTTTCCATTTATTTTTTTTATTCCTAATTCTCTACCCAGCTTATTTCTAACAAGTGAAGTCTGTACTACATAATATTAACATAAGCACATTTCTTTCCTAAATGAAATGACATTATGTTGCAAAGATTCATTTTCTACTTCCTATTAGAAGTCAGAAGAAGGCAAATTTCAACTTTAATTACTCAGGGGTCACCCCAATGCCAGCAAATAAGGATTGGTAAGTACTCACTGGCACAAGTGGCTCTCACCAATTATTAAAGTGGATTCAAACCAAAAAACAAAAATCTGAAGGCAAAATTTGCTCAGAAGTTAAACAGAACCACCCACGAACAAATTTAACCTTAAGGAGTCTGCATAATATTAAAAGGAAAACGTTATGCTCTTATAAAGTATCTCCGTAAGCAGAGAGAGGATATACTGCACACGCCAGTGAAACTCTGACAGCTTTTCTTCAAATTTTCACTTTCTTTCCTTTTTTTTTTTTTTTTTTTTTTTTTGTGTGTGTGTGTGTGTGTGTGTGTATGTGCGTGTAGCAGGCAAATGAAATGGGTTGCTTGGGTCATTAGCAGGAGAATACTCTATTATAAGAGAGTAAAGGAGACAGCCTACAGTAGAAGATATTAATACTATTAATATGTTCTTTGAAAATTTTGCCTTAACTCTCCTTCCCAACCCCCTATGTCTCCCCAAATCTTGCATACATTAAATTTACTGAGTTGTCCATTTGCTCTGGAGATTTTCAGTAACAGATCCTATGGTTGTGCAAAAATATTCTCCCAGTCTCTTCCAGATGGGCATGGCTATCCTGTCCATTCCTACCATCATAGCTCAGAACATTCTTTACAGTTTTCTACCCTGAGTTGTTCCCTCAATTGGAACAGTTATAAAGATGCTTAAGGGATGCTTCATATATGTATACAATCAAAAAACCTTATCAAACTTCTTAAAATGAGGTTGTATAAAAGAGCTTTCTCATTAGTCTAGTGATGTTTCCATTTTTTTAAGTAATTGGACAAATCATAGGCCAGCTAGTATATTATGAACTCTTTGACATATAAAATCCTTTGCCAAACAACAGTAGGTAAGGTCAAGCCACTTGGAAGCAGGAAAATCAAATAGATAACAAAGTAAACTATTTAATCAAGACTAGTAGTATTTTAGTTTTTGGCCAAAACACCATAATACGCCAGCGAGATGGATTGACAGAGGTCTTAATAGTACTTACTACATTGGATTTGCACAAAGAGAAATGCAGACCTAGTGACTTAATAATGTTGATAGCATCATCCATCTTAGCTGAAGAAAACAGCTAATCTACTTTAGCACAGAGTTCATTAAAGACTGATTTTTTTCACCCCACCCCCACCCCAAGGGAGAAGCAAGGTCTGAGATAAGTCACCTTCAGCTAAGTGTTTGCACACCATTCCACATATAGATAACATGACAAGAATAAGGAAGCCATATAATTTAGGGAAAAATTACAAAATAGAGAATATTAAAGCACTACTGGCACAATAATTGGGGGTTATTTAATGTAAGAGGCTGACAGATAATTAAATCGTTGCTCAAAAAATAAAAAAAGAGAGGGAGAGACCGAGGGTGAAGGAAGTATTAAAGAAAAGAGATGAGATGTGCTTACAGAGGAGCTCATGATGGTGATGCAATCCAATAAGGTTGTATTCACGTATTCCATGCATTAGGGTGGCCAATGTCATAAGATAAAACCAATGACTGGAAAGGCTTCACAGATGGTAGAAATAAAGAACCATCAGAGTTTACAAAAATTATATTTCAAGGAAAAGCTTTCTTACTTAGAATAACTAAAATCATAGTCAGCATCTGACTGTAGCAGGACAGGGGAGGGTGGTCCCAATACCTTGGAAGAAATAGTCTTTCGGGTTGTTTTGTTGTTGTTGTTGTTGTTGTTTTTAATGAGACGAGGCAGTTATAAAGGGGAGCTTACTAGTTACAAGTTTGTATTCAAGACAGTTTTTCCGAAGAAACCATTCCTGCTAATGACACACAAACCATGCGAGTTAACTCCCACATCATCCTTGGGCAAAATTCAGAACTGGCATTAGAGTCTGATTTTGCACAAGTAGTTTTCATGAAAACCTTCAATGTGTAAAGAAAAGGAACAAGCTTACATAGCAGTCAAGCTCCAAAGGCACAGTAGTTAGCTTGCACCTAAACAAAAATTAAAAGGAAAATATATAATAACTGACATAAGATTGAGAGCAAAGGGCCTGGGTTTGAAGATGTCCATACCTGTGCCACCCTAGAAAATCAAACTCCCTGAGCCAAATATAATGACAGTGTGTTATTGAACACCTTGCTTCATGCATAGCACTGTTTTAAGTTCTCTACATGTAGTATCTCATTTAATTCTCAGAACAATTCCACAAAAATCACACAATATGGCCATTGTGGAGATGGTAAAACAGGCTACCAGAGTTTAGTTTAGTTAATCTCAATGTCACATCACTGGTGAGTTTGAATTCAGGAAATTTGATATTATGGTCAAGTACTACAGCTGATTTTATAAAAACTACAATATGGTGTTGTTTCAAGACCAAAATTAAGTAGTGGAATGAAAATGGTGTAATACTTAGCATTGGAGACCTTGAGCCTTGTATCTGACCTATGACCTTATTACTAAGAGAATTTATCTAATGAGTGATACATTTTGCACTATAATTTCTTCATCTTTCAAGTGGAGATGGTAATAATGTCTCTCATTTTTATTGCTTTGCTATTGATTAACTGAGTAATCTTAATTATAATCCTTCATTTCTGTGTGCCTCAGTCTCAACATCTGTGAATTGAGGATAATAGTGTGTCACTTTGTTGTTGAAAGAATTAATAAAATAAAGCAGGTGAACTTTTGGCACAGTGCCTAGGGGAAAAAATCTCCAAGATGGTGTAGCTAGATCATATTCCTTGAAAGACTACTCCAAACTCAAATATAGTCACATTTGCAAAAAAAACACTACATAAACTGTAAAGCATAATTTAAATTTAGTTATTGCAAATGTTGTTATTGTTTGCATAAATTAAGGACCCCTGAGCAAACTCTTATAAGAAAAAGGGCCCTCATATATCCAGCAGAGAATTATTGTCTCCATGCACTCTTCTATATCCTTCTCACACCTGGCCCCATATAAATGGTGGTGATCCCTATGGCTGGACCAGTTTTGATTTTAAATACTATTAAAAATACCTACAATACTAGGTACCTATTAATAACATCAATATCTATAACACAGATATAAGGTCTGACAATTAAGATCATGAACTTGCCACCATGCACTTCCATTGGCAGCACAGAACAAACAACTCAGTAAGGTTTCATAACCTTGTTGTATCTGTGTCTCACAGCTATGTTTGTGTTCACGTGTGTTGGTGTCTTGCTGAGTGGTGTTCATTACTGTTGTTGTGTGTTTCTGTGTGCCCTCACAAGAATGTCAGAGCTTGAATTAGAGCAATGAACAAACATTAAATTTCTTGTTAAACTTGGCAAGAGTGGAAGTAAAATCAGGCACATGTTAGTCCAAGTTTATGGGGATGATGCCATGAAGAAAATGACAGTGTACAAATGGAAATGGGGTAAACGTTTTTTCTGAGGGGAGAGAAAGTATCACTGATGAAGAGAGGTCAGCGTGACCAGTAACAAAGAGAACTGACAAAAACATTGCAAAAATTTATCAAATTGCGCATCAAAATCATCAGCTGACTGTGAGAAGCAGACCAAGGAAACATCATTAGAGAAACAGTTAGGAAAATCTTAACTGAAAATCTTGGCAAAAATGGCCTGGAAAAGCCCACCAATTAACAAAAGCAAAGGGGAGTCGAAGTTGTCCAAGACCCTTTGGGGGGCAAGAAGATGTCCTGGACTGTGTTATCACTGGTGATGAAACATAGGTGAACCAGCACAACCCTGAAACAAAGGGTCAAAGTGCACAATGGAAGTCAGCCAATTCTCCACAACCAAAGAATTTCCGTCAGCCCAAATCAAGAATCCAAACGATGTTGCTAAACACTTTTAATATCAGAGGGATTGTTCATTATGAATTTGTACCAACTGGACAAATGGTCAACCAAGTTTACTATTTGGAAGTTCTGAAAAAAGTGTGTGAAAAAGTTAGACAAAAATGACCTGAACTTTTCACCAGTAACTCATGGCTCTTACATCACGGCAATGCACCAGCTCACAGGGCACTGTCTGTGAGGGAGGTTTTAGCCAGTACACAAATAACTGCATTGGAACACCCACCCTACTCACCTGATCTGGCCCCCAGTGAATTTTTTCTTTACCTGGAGATAAAGGGAATATTGAAAGGAAGACATTTTGATGACATTCAGGACATCAAAGGTCACATGATGACAGCTCTAATGGCCTTTCCAGAAAAAGAGTTCCAAAATTGCTTTGAAGGGTAGACTAGGTGATGGCGTTGGTGCATAGCTTCCCAGGGCATGTACTTCAAAGGTGACTGTAGTGACATTCAGCAATGAAGTATGTAGCACATGAGTCCACAAACTTAATTGTTGGACCTCATAAAACACTTATTTTATTATGCTTCCAGATTTTTACGGGCAAGGAATTTGGACTGATTCAGCAGGGATGGCTTATCCCTGTTCCATAATGTCTGAGACTATGGGTGAGGAGGCTAAAAGGGATACAAGTGGATTAATATGGCTGGGGGTCAGAATAATCTGAAGGCTGTTAACTCATACGTCTGGTACTTAGGCTGAGATGGCTTGAATACTAGGCTCAGCTGGGCTGCTGACCGAATCCCCTACACCCCTCTTTAGCTTAGGTTATCACAACATGGCATCTGGGTCACAGGAAAACCTCACCAT
Organism: Lyroderma lyra; assembly: GCA_004026885.1. Classification (NCBI taxonomy): domain Eukaryota; kingdom Metazoa; phylum Chordata; class Mammalia; order Chiroptera; family Megadermatidae; genus Lyroderma; species Lyroderma lyra. The sequence goes on from PVJL010008658.1 coordinate 61,447, forward strand.
GAGAAAACATCAGACAGTAAGCATTCCAAAAGACCCGAGCAGAAACTAACTGACCTTTGAGGACTTAGCCTTGAAAGTCATACGAATATACCAATCGTTTACACTTTACTACATGGTCAGAGCTATCATAAAGCTGTCCAGATTCAAGTAAGGAGACAGACCCTCTTTTTGAGGAGAAGTAACAAAATCAAATCATAGAACACAGGGAATGAGAAACATCACTGTGATCATCTTTAGAAAATTCAATCTGACTCAAAACTTCCCTTATCAAGACTTCTAATATTGAATCTCCTATGAAAAAAAAGAATGCCTTTCTCCTACTTTTCAAAAGTTAGAATCTCTGTGCATAAAGACTTCATGCACTTCTCTAAAACTCTCACCAATGCTGATTTATCCCTGTCCACCCCAGAATGCTTCTTTTTTTGCTTTTGCCATTTAATTATGCTAAATTAGCATCTTTGTTATGTTCTTCATTCTGTTGCTCTTTGATGTTCTTTCAGATAAAGCATCCTGCCTCCCCAACCAAGATTCAAAACACCATGCAGACTTTGTTTTTAATTTCACTGTACACAGCACAGCTTTGGATATAAGTGTTAATCATAATTAAGACATTTTGGTAGTTTTCAAAGCCTTTGACAAAGAACAATTAATGTGTTTGCATCTCTATTTTAACATACATTAAAATGCAGTGGTGGTTTATGTGTCCCAGTTCATTCAAGAAGCACAAATGCTGACCTACTGGGTGCATGATAACATGCCAAGTGCTGTATGTGTTAGCAGTAGGGCATGGGCCCGTTTTCCTTAATGGCACTATTGGGGAAAAGAACAAGTTATGGACTTGCATATATGCACATGAAGACAGAAATGTAAAAATCTCACAGAGATTTGTTTGTGCAGTGCTACCAATGTAAGTGCACAGTGGCAAGTCCATGAACTGAACTGCCAGATTTTGGGTATGATGACAGCTCTGATGGCCATTCCAGAAAAAGAGTTCCAAAACTGCTTTGAAGGGTGAACTAGGCACTGGCTTACAAGGGGACTACTTCAAGGGTGGCTATAGTGATGTGCAGCAATGAGGTATGTAGCACTTTTTCTAGGATAAGTTTGCAAAATTAACTGTTTGACCTGGTATATCATTGGGGATATTCAAAGGAGAGATTGCTTCTAGCTCAGGTATTAAGAAAGACTCTAGGGAGAAGGTGTCATCCAAACTGGTTACTAAAGGATAAATAATATTTGTACAAGTTGATATTGATGAAAGACAAGTTCTAGGCAAGGAAAGAAAGGCTGATCAGATTTAATTCTAGGAACCAAAATTATTAGGTTGCGGTGGGATGAGAGGACTCTAAGATTTCTCTCCAGTTGCATTTATTGTTTAAACATCTGAGCTCATCAGATTTGTCAGTCTCTACATTTTTCAAAATTTTTACATTTGGGATTTGTTTCTTCTCTTCAGTTAGTCATATTGAGTGAAGTTTTTTCTTTTGAAACTCATAGTCTATTGTTAATAAAGAAAATCCTTACATACACTATAAGTATATGCTTTCCTTGTTCTCTTGAGGATTCAACCAAGACGTCTTAGCTTACAGACTATTTGCTTGACTATATTTAGGGCTACAAATTCAGCTTCTTCTCAATTTTTAATATGTGTATGAATCAATTTGGACTCTAGTTAAATGTAAATTCTGATTTAGTGGAGCTAAAGCAGTCAGAGATTCTGCATTTCTGAAGAACTCTCAGGGGATACTGATGTTTCTGGTCCATTGCTCACAGTTAAAGGAGCAAAGATCTGTTACAAGAACAACTAGGTCAACTACATTACCCACACTATCTCCAGAATCTAGGTTCAGGGACTTTTATATAATGGGTGCTCAATTAATGTATGTTAGAGACAATATGAGTGAAAGAATAAATAAGTGAATGAATAACGGTGCATAAATTACTCTCATATCACACCAGACACCCCCCCCCAGCATGTAAATAAAACAATTTTCCCAAACCTATCGTAAGTCAGCAAATGAAGACTAGAAATACATACTCTGGAACTCTCAGACCCTTTGTTCAACAACCTCAAGTGTTTCCATAAATTCAATGAACAAAACAAACACAAATAACAGATAGAAGTCTGCCTTCAACATGGACTTTACAGTTTTTAAGAGTACTTTTTTTACTCAAAGATATGACCTAATTCTAGCCTTTTTACTTTGTCTCCTTTTCATAAACTCTTACTCCAGGTCTCTCTCAATCCTCCAGCTGGAAATAATCTTTCCTGCTTCCAATTTTTCCTAGGGCTCTTTCTGTACCTGTCTTTAGTAAACCATTTGCTACAGATGGAATGTTTTTCCCTCACAAATTTATGTGCTGATATCGTCATCCTCAATATGATATTTGCCAGTGAGGCCTTTGGGGGGTAATTAGGTCATGACCGTGGAGCCCTCATGAATGAGATTAGTGCCCTTATAAAAGAGACTCAGAGAGCTACTTCCCTCCCTCTATCATATGAGGATGCAGCTAAAAGTTAGTAGTCTGCAGCCCAGAAGAGGGCCCACATGAGAACCCAATGATGCTGATACACTGATCTTCAACTTCTAGCCTCCATGATAGAGTAGGCAGGAAGATAGATATGAGCAGGGCAAAGGAGAAATTGTCCCAGTCCATTATTAGCTGCCTCAAAATTAAAAAGATAAAGTCATTAGTAAAGGAGTTCAAAGAAAGGAACTTGCCTGTTAGGAGGCCCATTAACAGATGTCCCTACATATAGGAGGAAAGGAATGCAAAGAAAGGAATTGGCCTGTTGGGGGGTCTGATTAGATAGATATCCCTAAAATAAAAAACAAAGTCCTCAGGGAAGAAATACAGCCCTGGCCCATTATCAGCTGTCCTCAAATGGGAGAGATAAGATGATCAGACTATAGACCAATATCTCTGACTATAGACCAATATCTTTGATGAACACAGATGTAAAAATCCTGAACAAAATATTAGCAAACAGAATACAACAATGCATCAAAAAGATCATACAACATGATCAAGTGGGATTCATCCCGGGTGCACAAGGATGGTTCAACATATGAAAATCAATCAATGTGATACACCACATAAACAAAATCAAAGATAAAGACCATATGGTCATTTCAATTGATGCAGAAAAAGCTTTCGACAAGGTACAACATCCATTTATGATCAAAACACTAAATAAAATAGGTATAGAAGGAAAGTATCTCAACATAATAAAGGCCATATATGAG
>PVJL010008659.1:0-64694 GCA_004026885.1 Lyroderma lyra
TAAAATGGATCATGATTTGTACCTTGTTCTCTGTGGCATGCTTTTCCTTTTCAACCTTGGCCAGTGTCAGCTCAAGGTCATCAATGTCTTTCTTCAGTTCTGAACATTCGTCCTCCAGTTTCCTCTTCTTGGCAGTCAGCTCAGCATTGATCTCTTCCTCATCCTCAGCTCGCTCAGTCACCTCTTTGATTTTGGCCTCGAGCTGGATTTTGTTTTTGATCAGCTGGTCACATCTTTCCTCTGCATCAGCCAAGGCATCAGCTTCCTAAGAGGGGTCAAAAGACACTTTTATATTTTGGTTCTTTGGACATTTTCAGATTTTTACTGATATTTTGAAACCAAACAAATAAATTGTGTTTTAAAGCCTTAGGTTAATTATTATGAGCTTTTCATCATTTAGGAAATACTTATTGGACACTTAACAGCACTGAAGATTAAAAAAAAAAGAAATTTAATTCATGGTTCCTAGTGAAATTATGATGCAGTTATATTTTTAATGATGGGGTTCATGACATGCTATCTCAAAATATGGCAGGCACTTTGGCATACTGAAACTCTTAAGCTGAAGGAGTTGAGCAAATGGCAAAAACAGACCTTCTGCCCATGCCTTTATCCCTGAAACAAGTCATAAAACTCTCATGTGAATGGTGCCCTCTATGTACACGGAGAAAGGAAGACACTCTTATTACCAGAGGTGGGAACTTGGGGGCCAAGAAGCCTGTATAAAAAATCCTTGTTAAACGACTGTTATCTTCCTAGTTACTTCTTCATCATTAACTACCCCTAGCCCAAACCCCTTTGTCTGGCCAATTTTTCACAAATTTACTGTTTCTTTGTCTAAAAAATATAAAAGCTTCTTGTTCTATTTTCTTCTTTGAGTCTTCATTTTTTTTTGTGTGTGTGAAGGTTTCCATGTATGATGTAAAAATTCATAAAATATGTATGCTTTTCTCCTGTTAATCTTTGTCAGTTTAATTTTCAGACCCAGCCAGGAACCCTAAGAGGGCTGAGGAAAGATTTTTCTTCCCCTATATGGTAACCTATATGTAATGAGCTGGTATATAATTTCAGATCAGTTTTCTTTATTTAATATTTATTGACAAAAAATTTTAGTATATGAAAAACAAAGTTGTTGGAAGGAGAAGTAGTATTAGAAAAGTGACTTAAAAGGAAGATGTGTCCTACAGTGACAGAGTAGCTGGGAATGAAAGGGAGTACCTGGAAGAACTATGGGAAACCCAACATGTTAAAAGTGGTACTTATAGAAGTAGCAAGTGTGTTTCTCATGAGAAGAGACAAGAGTTAGACTACAATCTTTATGAGAGCAGGGACATATTTCTTGTTCAGAATTATATCCTTAGTACTTGGAACTTCACCAAATATTTATTCAATGGATAGATCATAGAATTATGTTGAAAAGAGGTCATTATGTTACTCAAAGGAGAGGAGTATGTTTGGATCAAGCTTAAGTACCCCTTACAATTATTCTTTGATTCTTGAAGGTATGATGAACCTCTCCTCAATTTGGAAAACCTTAGTCTACAGAAACTACAAGGAAAGTCACATTGACAACCTAAATATTTACAACTCATTTTTCTTTAAATTTTCTACTTATGAATTTAAAATTGATTGGATAACTTTTAATGTTTTTTGTTGTGGATTTCAGTGGTAACAAATGAAATTCTCATGTCATTTGTGTCACAAAAATGAGTTCCACTGTGATGTTTGATCAAATATTTTTTTCTAAGTCTGGATATTTATAGGGACAGCAGAATAAGAACACCAACTTAATCTCTCATACATTGCATAAAAATTTACCCTATTTATAGAGAGTATTGTCATTACCCTTGTAATGACCGTATTATTTTAGGTACTAGGGAGTTTCAAAAGATAAAGTTGAGAACAAAGTTGCCAGGGGACCATAGATATAAAAATTCAGAATATTGTTTTCAAGTTGATGCATTTTCATCACAAAGTCTCCTCCCTCTTCATTGCCAGGGCTGTTCTTTTTTCACTGCTCTTATAGAGAGTCTTAGGGATCACAGATCAACTTTTCTCCTGCCCATACTCTGCTAGAGAAAACAATAGGGGAAAAGGAAAACCATTTTTATTTTTTTCTTCTCAACAGCAAGGAATCTTATCACTGTGATTTTTAGTGATGTTGTACACAAAATTCTATACAACAGTCTAAGAAGTTTTGAATTAGGAAAGATTGATAGTAAGTCCCTTTGCAAGGTGGAGTTTACACTTTTCCCTAGCAATTGCTGAACTGAAATTTTAGCATCAGATGACAAAGAATGGATTCTCATACTCACAGATTGAACCTGGAGCTGGAGATCGTTTTTCTCTTGCATCAGAGTTACCATTTTCTCTTCAAGTTCTTTTCTTTTTGCCTCCGATTTGGCCAGTTCTTCTTTGGTCTTCTCAAACTCTTCCTTCATATTGGCCATCTCCTTCTCTGTCTCTGCACTCTTCAGCAGGGGCTTGATCTTGAAATACAGCTTCATCCAGGGCCAGTGCTTCACATTCATGAAAGCACGGACATTGTACTGGATGCAGAAGATGGACTCTCTGTGATAGGAGTGGAAATTTTCAAAGTCAGGTTGTAACAGGAATGAAAATACAAAAGCCTAGGCTGATGGGGCTTAGTAAGGTATCTTTACTAATACCTTCTTTCTACCATCTTCTGGTACTCCACTCTCGCCAGGAACCCTCTGCACCTGGCCTGGGTTCGGGTAATCAGCTGGGCCAGCTTGTCATCTCGCATCTCCTCTAGGAGCCCCAGAAGGCCAGCTTTGAAAAAGACCTGAGCATGGGCAGAGTTGCAGATCAGAAACTACATAAATGGCAAAGGGACAGGTATAGAATCACGTAGGCTTCAGAGTTATTACCTTGGTGTGACCAAATCTATATTGGGTATGGTCAATGTCAATGGACCCAAGAAGCTTCTCAGAAGCCTTCTTGCTATCAATGAATTGTCCTTCTGGGATAGCACTTGCATTTAATACCTTGTATCTGTTTAAGTCAAATGAATAAATAATATAATTGTTGTCATCAACAAGAAATCTTCCTGCCTTACTACAGAAACAACATAATTGTTAGGTTAGTCTAGCAAACATAAACAAAGAAATGATATCTCCTTATTCTCTGTATATTCAAAGGATGACAAACTTTTGGTATGTCAATACAGAGTCTTAAATTTGTTTCTCTTCTCTTCAATTTTAATAGAAAGTATAAAGGATTCTTTTATTGAAAAATTAATAAGAAGAATCACTTAGAATAATTCATATGAGAAAGTCTGACCTCTGTTTGAAGTCTGCATACAGGATTCTGCTAGGGAATCCCTTCCTGCAGATGCGGATGCCTTCCAGCACCCCATTGCACCTCAGCTGATGCAGGACAAGTTCATGCTCCATGGCCCCTAAAAAGAAGAATGCACATACCTCATTGCATGGTCTAAAGCAAACACAAGTAGCTTAATTGTTTGGATATGAGAAATGTCTTACCGGGAGTTTTGGTTTCATTGGGGATGATGCACCGTACAAAGTGAGGGTGAGTGCTCCTTAGGTTGGTCATCAGTTTATTCAAATTCTCCTGTGGGGTCATATGAATATTTGGTTTAAAAAAGTGTGTAGTTTCGTACATTTATATTTACAGACGTAATCATTGTGGCCCATGACATTCGTTCAATTCTAATGAATAGAGTCCAGATTTGAATTTGCAAAGAGCCATCTCTAAAATTTCCATATTCCCCAAATTATCTTCTATTTTCTAGTTTTTGTACATTATATACATATCTTTCTGCTAGATGTTGAAGTGGTTGTTCACTGCTGTTGAATTTGATAGCAGATGTTATAAATTTAGTGTAAAATGCTAAACATATGAAAATACTCCACTTCTTACCTAGATATGTAGGCTGGTTTTACAAATAATTCCATTTCTTCCTCTAAATCTCCACTTCTTTCTTTACTCAGTTTTCAATTGTATCTGCTTCCCTATCACATGCTTATTCCTAATCATAGTTACAGAGTTATGTCTTCCTTCTGGTTCCATAGAACGTGGCCTTTTAATGCCTCATTCTAAGAGGTGGCAGAAAACTGACAAGTTTGATACCAAGTGTGAGATGTTTTCCAAGGAAATCTTGGTTTCTCAGAATAGCTACAGCTTCAGCTATTCCAGATAAGATTGTCAAAAGAAAAGTAAATTTTTCTTAGCTGTTTCTTACCACATCTGGTTACTTATTCTTTTAGCCCAGCTTCCAATTCCTACCACGATTCTTTCCTCAACTTTCAAAAGCTACTCATTTCAGTTCTATGCCAACACACACCTAAGCACCTACATCTTTTTTTTTTTTTTTGAGGCTCCTAAAGCCTCAAGCAAATCTCATGTTTTGCTTAATCCTATCCGAATAGAACCTTTTAAGTGTCAAGTGACCTCATTTCTTAGGCATCAAATCGAATTTTACCATCTGATACTGACTTCTGCAGTTCAGTTTCATCCCTTCTGAAGCCCATGTCTCCTATATTTTACTGACCATCTCTTCTGAACTACGGCAAACCTCCCTGACACTCAGTTCTACCACTATCTGCTGACTTATTTCCTTGCGTCATGCCCAGTGCTAGAATCCTTGCGAGACTCTTTTCCCTTCTCCACACAATAAAGTAAAATGGAATCTAATTAGAGAAAATGAAGTTTGTACCCTGAAGAGAGCAGACACGGTCTGGAAGGAAGAACCCTTCTTCTTGCCACCCTTCTTTCCACCACCACCACCACCGGATTCTAAGAGGGGGCAGAGAAAGCATAAGCAATCACAGCACAAGCAACCACAAAACAGGCAATCTCTGTTTATGTTTTATACATTAAGTAGAAGATGATTAAATATATTGAAAATTACCTGCTTCAGCAGCTGCTGCTGCCCCAGAGAAGAGGTAAGCTAGAGTCTTCATTGAGGACTTCTGGTACAGCCCCACCACGGTCTCATTCAGGGGGTCCTTGTTCTTGTCAAGCCAGCCCGTAATGTTGTAGTCCACGGTGCCCGCGTAGTGCACCAGCGAGAAGTGGGCCTCAACTTTGCCTTTGGTGACCTTGGGTTTCTGGAAGTTGTTGGACTTGCCCAGGTGCTGTTCATACAGCTTGTTCTTGAAGGAAGTGTCTGTGGCCTTGGGAAACATGCACTCTTCTTCCAGGATGGAGAAGATGCCCAGTGGCTGAAAGAATGAAAGGATACAAATGCCATTTAATTTTTTTTCAATTAAAAATTTTTTTTTCATTTTTATTGTTAGACTTATTGGGGTGACATCTGTTAGCAAGGATTACATAGGTTTCAGGCATACGATTCTACAGTGCATTGTCAACTTGTATAACAAGTTCACCACCTAATGTGACTTCTCTTTCCATCACCTTATATTTAGCTTCCCCCTCTCCTCTCCCACCCCCTCCCCTTTCTCCCCTCCCTAACCCACTCGTCCCCAAATTAAACTATTGATTGTGTCCATGGGTTGTTTGTTGGTTTGTTCTCTAAAATATATAAAGAACTAATATGACTTAACAAAAAACAAAAAACAACCCAATTAAAAAGTGGGCAGAAGAACTAAACAGACACTTCTCCCACGAAGAAATACAAATGGCCAGCAGACATATGAAAAAATGCTCATCCTCATTAGCTATCAGGGAAATGCAAATCAAAACCACAATGAGATGCCATTTAATTTTTGTCTGTTTCTACAACTAATATGTAAAATTATAATTCTACCTGAGTAAATGTATCCTTTACTTCAGTGGTTCTCAACCTTCCTAATACCGCAACCCTTTAATACATTTCCAAGGGGTCGCAACCCACAGATTGAGAACCGCTGCTTTACTTCCTTATAATTAATGAAAAGTCATTCCTCTGGCCAGAGTCATTAATTTAACAAATATTTTTTGGGTGTCCATCAAGATCCAGGTGCTGTGTCACACTCTGAAATGTGATGGAGAGTGAAAGAAACAAAAGGTGTGCTCGTGTGGATTTTGTGTGTTTGTCACAAAAGTTTTAGTTAAGAGCAATATTGCTCCAAGTGTGACTTGCAAATTAGGTGCATCAGAATCACTTGATGAAAATGCAGATTCCAAGGCTCCATCCCACACTTACCAAAAAGTATTTCTAGGAGTGAGATTAGGGAAATAAATCCATCATTTTATTAATTACTTATGGTGAATCTTTGGCACAAATATAGTTCAAGAGACTCTGCCTCAAAGTATGAGAAAGCTCTATTTCAAATGCCAATAATAAGGAATCTAAGGATGGCAAAGAAATAGTAAGTGAAAAGTCTCTTGCCTGTGTTCTTTTACAAAAGAAGATGACTTTAAGCTTAAGGTTTTGCAGGGCATACTGGGGAAATGTAAGGGTCTGGACTCTATAGAAAATATTCACTGTCCTTGATCAGAGTTGGCAAAAGGGGTTTTCCTGAATTTGTTTATGAGTAGAAATCTCTCACCAAGCTACACACCAAGGTTTTGTGAATTTCTTTTCAATACTGGTGAGCAGTATAATCTGCTATCCGAGAATGAACAAGCTGACCTTCTCGATGAGCTCGATGCAGGCAGCCAGGTCCATCCCGAAGTCAATGAACTCCCACTCGATGCCCTCCTTCTTGTACTCCTCCTGCTCCAGCACGAACATGTGGTGATTGAAAAACTGTTGCAGTTTCTCGTTGGTGAAGTTGATGCACAGCTGCTCCAGGCTGTTGAACTAAAATGAGTACAAAATACAAATGAACATTCATTTCATAATAAAATCTTCTCTTTAGTAAGGGCGGAATGGCCTCATCCTGCCTGTAGCAAGCCCCTCTCTCCTCCTTTGTCTTTTTCTCTGCTGGGGGCTAGGACTTGTCACCAAACTTGCTGGCAGTATTTCCTAAACAGGAATAAACAAGTTCTGATTCTTCCCTATGCAATAAAACAATTATTTGGTCTTTACATTATCTATTTTTGTAGATTAGGCATTTCTTAATAATTTACCTCTTTGTGATTTTGTGTATAGCTAGCTAAAGTTGATACCTCTGAGCCATGGTGGTCTGTGTGTTGTTACTAACAGGAATACAAATCCAACAACTAACATTTGTTGCACATTTACTATATGCTAGACATTATGCTAAGTGCTTTGCATAAATTATTGCATTTAACCCTCACAGCCACCTTTTTAAGGTGGTACTCTTTGCTCATTTCATGGATGAGGAACACTGCTAGAGAGGTTAAGTAGCTTGTGCAAGATCCTGCTAGTAAGACACACAGCAAGAGCTCCAATGACTTTTGTTTTTTCCTTTGGCAAGACAAAAATAAATGATACACAATAAACAAGCACATTACATATTGTATAGAAGGTGAAAGTGTTAGGAAATAAAAAAAAAAGTAGAGAAAGTTCAGGGTAATAAGAGTGTGGGTGAGGCTCCAATGCTTTGACCCCAGAGCCAGTATTTGTAACCAATCAGAACTGGAGGAGATCTTCTCTGATTTACTATTCAAGACACCTTGATCTAAACACAGTTGGGATGCTCTTGTCTAAGAATAGTGTCACCATACACAAAGGAATTCTACCATACTGATGAACATTGCATACATTATGTTAAGCAAAAGAAGCCAGTCATAAAGGACTACAAATTGTATTGGTTCCATTTCTATGAAATGTCTAGAACAGGTAAGTCAATAGAGATTGGAAGAAAATGAATGATTATCCAGGGCCGGGAAAGTAATGAGTGACTTCATGGGGGATGGGGTTTCTTGTGAGGGTAACAAAAATGTCCTGAAATTAATTGTCATGATGATTGCATATATCTGTGAATATGCTAAAAACCATTGAATTAAGTACTTTAAATGGATACATTTTAGGTATGTGAATTATGTATCAATAAATCTGTTACTAAAAAAAATCTCAAAGAGGTTGTAAGTATGCACCATTGTTAGTTTTCTTATTCCAAAAAGTGAATTGCTCTTCTTGTCACTGTGCCTGCCAGATTATTCCTTTCTTCCCATGTGAGTTTGGGAATTTCTGGGAATGCTCTTGTCCCTAAGACTCAGGAAGATTCCTCCTGTGTTTAGCAGTCCACTCATAGAAAAAAGTGTAGAAATGCGATGTGGGGATCAGACACATCTCAGATACTGCTGTCAGGTAGAGGACTTCGGCACACTTGTTTTTTAAGCTATATGGGAGGTCTTCCTTCTTAGGCAGATGAATCTGAGTTTCTTTACAATGCCATTTCCATTCTCTGTACCAGGACACTGAAGGGCAAATAAGAACCTTGAAACTTTTCTTTGAATTTGTCATTGTTTTCCCCACTGTCATCTTTGCTGTCACTGTCGCCCTTGTCGCCTTTTTTATCATTGACCGATTACTGTGTGCTTGGGGTCTGTGCTTAGGGTTTTAAATTCAGAATTCTTGTACCTGGCAGAATGATCTTAGAAGTGAATATGCTATTTGGAATACTAGGTGATTTATCTATAGATCCTAGTTGAATTCTCCCTATAAATGGTCAGATACCATTGCCATTATCTAAGGAATTGACAGAGGTGGAGTTGGAGTCCAAGTCTGTTTCTCATCCCAAAGTTCATGCCCTTTCATGAACTTTTGGCCTTCTTTCATTGTCTATTTCACTTATAGTAAGCTATTTTTCATAGAGCTTTGCCAATACTGATTGCAGCAGCAAGATGTATAAACTTTCCTGCTACAAAGTTTCTGTTAACTTACATCAAAGATCTCAAAGCCGGCGATGTCCAGGACCCCGATGAAGTACTGCCTGGGCTGCTTGGTGTCCAGCTGCTGGTTGATGCGGGTGACCATCCACAGGAACATCTTCTCATAGATGGCTTTGGCCAGAGCACCCACGGCATTGTACACCTTCATGGACAGAGTAATAATCATTGGTGTTATTAAAGGCATGTTGTGAAAGCCTAGCATGTGTGTGATTCATCAAGGTTGTGCACCTACCTGCTGCACATTCTGGCCTTTGGTGACATACTCGTTGCCAACCTTGACTCTGGGGTAGCAGAGGGCTTTGAGGAGGTCAGCAGAGTTCAGATTCTGGAGATAGGCTGCCTTGTCAGCAACTGCAGAGACACAATTCAGGTACCCAACATGAATTATGGTGCACCCCAAAATTCATTGGGGCAGAGCAATTAGTGAATTCCTTTATAGAAAGTCTATGTTGGGGAAAGCCATGTACGTCCATCAGAAACTTGGCTGTATAGAAGACATGAGTTCAATACAGGCTTTTTTGGCTTAGATTCTCTTATTAAACCCAGATGGAGCTTCATTTGATACCTTCAGTGCCATCGGGCTCAGCCTGCTCCTCACGCTGCTTTTGCTTGAATTTCATGTTCCCATAGTGCATCACAGCCCCTGTGAGCTTATAGATGGACACTCTTTCATCAGAAGTGAAGCCCAGGATGTCAATGGCACTCTGCCAGGAGAGAGAAGGGGACAAAAATTAGGGCAGAAGACACTAATTTATTTAGGAGAATTTATACGAGACCCTTAACCACATGCCTACAGCAGGTTGTTATTGTCATTCCTATACATAATGGATTTTTAAAAAAACTGCATGTGTAACTTACATCTGTGGCCATCAGCTCTTCTTGGTCATCGATGCTGGGGACTGTGATCTCCCCTTGGCTGACAAATGCGTAGTCATATGGGTTGGTGGTGATCAGGAGCATTTCTGGGCACAAAGAATTCAGGGGATATGTTTTACATTGGAAGGTGTTAATAAAATGATTAACTTCTAGCTTGTAAATTTAAGTTTTTTCTTACCAATTAGATCTGGCTTCTTGTTAGACATAATCTGGTAAAAAATATGGTAACTTCTTTCCGCCTTTAGCTGGAAAGTAACTCTAGACTTCTCCAGAAGATCTGCAATGCAAAGTAGACATCAGAACAGCAGGGGGAAGTACAAAGTTCCTAGAGTGATTTTGGCATTTAGGGTAATTAGCTAAGTCTCATTGGCCTCTTAGGATTTTAGCAAAATGTCCCCATGGGGCACACACATCTCTACAATGGCTGTTGCTCTTACCATCTCTAGAAATAAACTAAAACATGCTGACCCAAGGCATATTCATTTCTCATATAGAGATCACTGGCATTTGTAATACAATTGATTCTTGAGAACCCTTTCCTCCCCAGGATCTCTCCTCACTTTATAATAGAGGGGCGATTAAAAGCACCACATATCAAGGCTCAGACTAGGTCATAATCGCCTATATTCCACACATAGGCAACTCATTTACTGGTCACGTTAGTGTTTTTTCCTTAGAAAAATTTAAAATTCATTCTGAAGCCAAAATATTTCAGACAAGCCTAACAGCTTCTGGCAGCTGCTACAGAATCACTGGCTCATAACTGACATGGATAAAGCACGTTGTGGACAATGGGTAAGACTGGCATTCGCCATGGGCACATTTGGCAGCAGGCTGGCGTTCACAGGCTCTAGGCTCAGCAGGAGCTGCAAAGTGTTCCTCCAAACCATCATTTGTCATTCTTGGATTCTATTTAGGGGGCTCTGCTACTCACATGTTTCAATATCAGCAGAAGCCAGCTTTCCCGTGGTACCAAAGTGGATCCTGATGAATTTACCCTTGGAAGTGAAAAAGTGAGGTTATACACAAAACTTGAAGCACAGGAGAAAGATGAGATTGAAATGATAATTCAGACATGGCTACTCTGGTACGTAAGGGTGGAGAAAACCCCTCTGTGTCCACGAGACTTACAAAGCGAGAGGAGTTGTCGTTCCTCACGGTCTTGGCGTTGCCGAAGGCCTCCAGCAGGGGGTTGGCGCTGATGATCTGGTCCTCCAGAGTCCCCTGCAAAGGCAAGCCCAGTCCTCACATCTGGGCCTCCAGGCTCCCCCAGGGCCCTGACAAGTCTCGATTCTGCCTCTGACTCTCAGACTCACCTGCATTTTGCCACCAGCAGCAGGTTCCTCCTTCTTCTTGTCCCCAGTGACAGCAATTGTTGCAAAGTACTGGATGACACGCTTGGTGTTCACAGTCTTCCCTGCACCGGATTCTCCGCTGTCCAACATATGTGAGAAATTAAGTTATGTGCAAATGAAACTACTCCACCATCAGCATTTACTGCCCATGTGTCTGTTTTTATATGTCTTTGTCAACGTCTGCTAGATCTTTCTCTTTAGCCTACACACAGCTTGTTATTACTTCTATTGCTTAGAACTGACAACAAGAAGAGAAATTCATTCACTTTTCATGTTAACACATATTTCTTCTGTGGTTAAATTATGCCAGGTTCTCTGAGGCCTGGGCTTGAGGGTTCTGAAAAGCAGCCACTCAACAACTAGGTAGTAAATGAAACAATTAGTAAAAAACTCTATGAAACAATGCAAGTGTTCATCGGTTTCCTTAGACCAAAGACATGGCAGAAGTTAGGTCTTTGAAAGAAAAGACATTTCCCAAGTAGGTCTTATAAATGAACTACTGGTAACATTCCAAAAATGCTCAACCTTCGGAAGGGTATATGTTGCTCACTGCCCTGTACTGGGTTCTAGTCATGCCCAGAGAAGAAACTGCATTATCTCCTACTCCCAGGTAAGTCCTGTGGGACTTTAAAACTGGATGTACAAGTGACATAATTTGTGATAATAGTTTACATTTTGATGCAATCTAAACCCTACAATAGAGTGAAAATAATAGCTAGTTTCGGGCTGATCATGCCGTCGCTTTAGTACGTTTAGTACGTGGGCACTACCTAATTGGTTCTTTCAGTTTGCCATTTTCCCAGTGAAAATAAAATATTAATAAGACTCAGAATAGTAATACATACGTGATAAGGATAGACTGATTCTCCCGATCTGGAAGAAAAACAGTAGGCAATCAGCATACACACCAGTAACACAAACAAAACTTTGTATAGGGCAGTATTTAGGATATTGAGTAGAAGTATCATTTCCAGTGGAGTTTTTCAATATGCTATTGTGAAGTTATATATGTACCATTTTCTAGTTGGGGAAGAGAAACATAAAATGTTGTCATATCTTAAATTCCTTGGGCCCCCGCAGGAAGTGTGTACTAATTTAAAATAAAGAGCAAAACTTTTCAAAGGCAGATATATTCCCTATTTGTCATCTGTAGATTTCAATGTCATGCTGTCTGCTGATTAATGCATGTAACTGAAAAATGCATAATATGCTAAGGTTTTGGACTGTGGTTTAATATGCTAAAACAGTATTAATCAAGCCAAGGTTGAGATTTACTTTCTAAATGGATCAATTGCCCCCCCCCCATATGCATACACACACGCACACACGCACGCACACATACACACCCCTCTGTCTCACAGCCACAGACTGCAACCCTAACATTAATCAGCCTCCCAAAAGAATGACATTGGGTCTAAGCCAAGTTCAGGTGAAAAAGGATGCTTCAATCAGAATAAAAGCCTTTCAAGGGAGGGAAATAACAACTTTTATTTCTATGCCTGTAGCCCCCAAACACCATCGTCATTCAAGGGGATGATATTATATCTGAAATGGGCTCAGATGAATTAAAGGAAGTACAGTACTTCAAAAAGTATCTAGTTCATAATCAACAAGAAACTTAGGTACCAAAATGATTGATTGTATATTTTTCACTTCTATTCAGACAATTTGTTTCTTAAGCTTCCTGTTGTTACTTAAATATACATACATACATATATACATACATATATGTGTGTGTGTGTGTGTGTGTGTGTGTGTGTGTGTGTGTATGTAAATCATGTCTTCCCAAGCAGAGAGACTAAACAAAACTTCATAGGGATGGACCAGTAGCATGGTTTGGTAAAATCATGGAGGTAGAGTCAGTAGCACTGAATTTTAGTCCCTGTTTTGACAGTATGTACTGCTCTGTGTTTTAGTCACCTCTTCTGTACAACCAGGGGGTTGGATTAGATTATTTCTAAAGGTCTTTTTTAGCTTTAACATTTTGTGATTATATGTGATAAAATCATTCATTTGAAATGAAAGAATTGTGCCACTCACCAGTCAGCATGAACTGATAGGCATTGTCAGAGATGGAGAAGATGTGGGGCGGGGCCTCCTGGCGCTTTTTGCCTCGGTAGGCAGCCACCACCTCAGGGTTGTACACCGGCAGCCACTTGTAGGGGTTGACGGTGACACAGAATAGGCCTGAGTAGGTCTGTACCAAAAAGAAAAAAAAAGCTATTTTATAAGAACCTTAACAATCGGCCATTTTTCAAAATATAGTAGCAACGTGCATAAGCAGGAGGCCATGAGATTGAACTCACGTAGATCATCCAGGCTGCATAACGCTCTTTGAGGTTGTACAGCACAGCGGGCTCGTGCAAGTGGGTCATCATGGCCATGTCCTCGATCTTGTCATATTTGGGAGGGTTCATGGGGAAGACTTGGTCCTCTTTTACAGTTACAGTCTGTCAAGTCAAATAAGAGAGGCCAAATCAAAAAACAAGTGTCAGCTCACCTAAGCCAAAATGAGGCACAGTATCATTATCTCCAGAAGTTTTACTCACGGCACCAGCTTCAGTCTTGGCTGTCACCTTCCCCCCTTCCTTGCTCTGCACTGTGGCTTTCACAAAGGACTCCTTAGGGTCTGCCACAAAGACTGATGTTTTGGCATCAAAGGGCCTATTCTGGGCTTCAATGCGCTCCTTTTCAGATTTCCGGAGGTAAGGGGCAGCCTCCCCAAAAATTGCCATTTCCTGGTCCGCACTCATGGCTGCGGATTGTTGATGGCAGCCCGGTCAAAGACTCTGCCTGGCAGAAGAAGAAAAGATATAGAAATTCAGAAATGAGACCATTTGATTCACACTGAAAAGAAAAAAAAAAAAAGCATTCTTTATACACTGGCCAATTGCATGCTTAGCATTGCATGGAGTGTGACCACCTCCCTGGCTTGGCTTAGAGGTGAAATGTCAGTCTCCATGCTCTGTGCCAGTGCTGACAGACACTTAGTCATGTGTTTGGAAAGAGACCATAGGTTCTGGCTCACCTACCGTATGATACTGTCTGTATCTGCTTTCTGAGTTTCATTTATTATGTACATTAATCTTTGTAAGCTGTCTATTTTTGGTTTATACAGAACATGAGAAACTAAGATGATGGCAGTGTGTTCTCCATCTCTTTCACTTACAGTTCTTATTTTTTTGTTGTTCTTTTTTTATTGTTAAATTATTGGGGTGACGTTGGTTGATAAAAATTACATAGGTTACAGGTGTATACTTCTGCAATACATCGTCTATGTGTTGCCTTATGTGTTTTCCTTCTGTCACCATATATTTGACACTTTCTCCTTCCTTCTCCCTCCTCCCTCAGGTAACTGCTAAACTATTGACTATGTCCTTGAGTTTTTGTTTCTTTGTTGCTTTTTATTTTATATTCCACATATGAGTGAAGTTATATGGTTCCTGGTTTTTTCTGTCTGGCTTATTTCACTTAGCATGATTATCTCAAGGTCCATCCATGCTGTTGTAAATAGAAGTATTATATCTTTTCTTATAGATGAGTAATATTCCATTGTGTATATGTACCACAGCTTCTTTATCCAGTCATCTGTCGAAGGGCACTTTGGTTGTTTCCATGACTTGGCCACCATACACAGTGCTGCTATGAACACTGGGGTACATATATCTTTGCGGACTAAGGTTTTCAAATTTTGAGAGCAGATACTCAGAAGGGGGATTGCTGGAGCAAATGGTAACTCTATTCTTAATTTTTTGAGGAACTTCCATACTGTCTTCCATAGTGGTTCCACCAATTTTCATTCTCTCTAGCAGTGTATGAGGGTCCCTTTTTCTCTGCAGCCTTTGAATATTTGTCATTCCTTGTCTATAGTTTTTATTTTCATGTTGGATAATAAGCACTTAGCAGGCAGGGAGCACTTTTCCCACTATGGCATCCTTCACACCTCTCAGAACACATGCTAGATACAGCGAATGGCTCAAAGCTGGCGTTGTGCATTAAAAGCACAAATCAAACATGTTTCTAAACATTCTTGGGACTATTTTGTAGGTGGTGAAAATATTTTTATTACAGATTTGGATTTTTAAATATAAATACCTAATAAAGGAACGTGAAAATGAGAGGAACTATGTTTTGCGTTGTTTTGTTAAAATAGATTCTATTATTTATCAATTTCTCTTGTTTCTGTATTATAATTTTGACAAATTTGACTTCTTTATGTACATTTAGTATTTTTCAGAGACTCAATATAAAATATTATTACCTATATTTTCTTTCTTTTTAAAAGATGTTTAAAATAGAATTAGCTATATTTTCTTGCTTTATTACTAATATTATAAAAATTTCACAAAAATTTACTTTTCAAGAATTGTCTATTGCCACTTTAACATTTATTAATCCTGTCAATAATCATCATAGGTAACCTATTTTATAATAATAAAGTTTGAGTTTTCCTACAACTACAGTGTATTTTCCCAAACTACAGTGATTCAGACAACATAATTAAAATGCTTTGTCTTGCTTAAAATTTCCACAACCATTTTCTGTATCATGTTTCAAAAAAATTCCATTTTACTAATTGTGAACAGACACGCAAATTTAAGCCACTTTTGTAAGACAAATGTTCCATCTATTTAGACACCATCTCAAGGTTTTTTAATACAATATAGTGCTGAGTAAAAGCTGTAGTATAATAAATTTACATTTTCTCTATAAATGAATAATAACAGTGGAATGTTGTATTGCATATTCTAATTCTATTATTTAAAAGAGAAACTGCAATGTTGGAAATTAAAGAAATTATATATAAAACTCTTAAAGACTCTGAGAAAGCATTTTCCTAGATTGCCAAGGATATAAATGAATGGGAACCAGTTTCTAATGTCCCCCCACAGAATTTTCAAGAGAAGCATGATAAGCCATGAAATTGAAATATTTTTATTTTATAAACCACTGAGCACTCTCCAAACCACAGCAGACTTCTTGAACCCTGAGAGGAATGAGACAAAAAATCATTATCTTACCTGGAGATGCAACCTTGGAGTGGGTCAGAACTGTAAGAAGAAGAACAAATTTCTTCTGAATTAAATGCTAACAGTTTCCAATAATAGCATGCAGAAGTCTTAACTGAGAACCAGGAAATGACTGGAGACACGAAAACATCAAATTAAAATTGGTTCCGAGTAAGTGGCTGTTTCACGGTAAGGGCAGCCAGAGGCAGTGGGAGCCAGGATGTGTGGCATGCATGCGGGCAGCCACACATCCCTTACCGTCCTTCAGAGCCCTGTCCTCACGCACACTTACCTTGAAGTTTTATGAGGAAAGACAAGTCACACTCATTCCAAGGGTCCTTTTATAGGCTCAACTATGGAAAACACGTCGCCGCCTCCTCTTTCTTAAAACTATTTGGCAAAACACGTTTTTGGCAGAGGAAGTCTCCAAGCATAATTCTCTTCGTATTAAGGATGTTTGGATATAATTAGAAATATTCCCTCTCACATTGGGTTAAGTATATGAATCAATCTCCTATAAATAATTTGAGTTGTTGGCAATCTGAAAGGGATCTGCCTTTGGAATAATGTAAGGTGTTCTTTCAAAGGCCGCTCTGTTCTGGAACGCCTGGACTTTGTTGCCTGCTGCTCTTCTCTTTCAGAGTTGCCTGTTAACTGCCCACACAATTGCAGATATTATATTATCCTAAGGAAGGAAGTTTCTGCTCTTTCCCAGGGAGTTTAAAAAAAAAAAAGATGGTTAGTTCCTCTTAAAAAAGCATGATTTTGTGTGTGTGCGTGTGTGTGTGCAAATTATTGCACTTCTTTAAGAATGCTTGGAAATTTCATTTTAAAACTTGGTTCACGAAGAACAGCCAAAGATAGCTTCTTTTGTTTTCTCTCATCAGTCGCCTCTGATTAGTTGTCATGTCCCACCATTCCCACTGCAAACTTGCTCCAAAACTGGATGGCCTCACCGAGTTGACATGTCTCGCTTCTCTCATTATTTTAAATGCAAGAGTCTTGAGAAATTCTGTTTCTTCTATGAAACTTAGCATAGGAAAATATTAGAAATAGGGTGTTTCTCTGTCTAAAAAACTTAGCAACTGTGACTTCTCTTCAATCAACTGCCTAGGGTATATAGTTCACATTTTGCTTACAATACTTGAACATTGTTTTCTATTCTAATTTTTAATTAAAAATATACTTGTTTTATTGTTTCTGTGGCCTTGCATCTCTCCATATTAGCACTGATTGTCAGAAAATGATACCAAATTTGCTTAAAAGACCCTGTTTTTCAACCATTCCTGTATTGTTGTACTTATAGTTCAATTAATTTAATGGAAATAGGTTGCCTTATGAAAGCAGCTGTCTGGAGATAATGGTTGTAATGGTCACACAATTTTATTGCTCTAAGGGACCATCTAATCCATATTTCTTGTTTTACTAATAAAGCATCTGAGGTCCAAATTATAGAAGAGAATCTTCACTAATCACACTAGATTCTGGTCACCTTATTGGCAGTCCAGTGTGCTTGCTGGAAACATTCTTCTACCTCCAGGAGGTTAAAGCCATCAGGAAGGGTCTTACATGTAGGAGATATTCTTCTGAGAGAGGTTTCCCTAGCCAAGTCTTAAACCACATTGTTACCACAAATACATCATTTTATTTTCTTACATGTTCATTTTCTTAATCAGGCATGTGGAAATGACTCTCAATAAGATTTGATGGGAATTTTAAGACAGCCTTTTGACCTGCTCTGGATAGATTTTTCAAGAAGTAGAAAGGAAGACATTATTTTGGTCACTATTGCCAAGTTATGAGGCACGCAATCATTTATAGGTGATGTGGGAACAAAGTGATGGGCTAATATAGTGAGAAGGGCAATTCCATGCCTTTCCTGAGGCCGCTGTGACCATGTGAAACCTAATTGTCCCTTAAACTGCTTTTACACATCCAATTCATTGTCTCTTAGTGCCATTTATACCAATATACCTTTGTTTTCTATTCAGGTGGATAGTTCTCTGTTAGCTTTTCTGTTATGCTGTCCAGGTAGGTTATATTTTTGGCTATGCATCTCAATTGAATCCAGTTACAAATTCTTGATCCTCTAGGAAAACTTCTTTGAGTAATTCAGATTGCTACTATAGCTGGGTTTTGCACCAAACTCATAACTCATCATTAAGTAGGTTAAATACACATGTAAATAATCTATTTTGAGATTCATATTTTATTGATACTTTTAATGATTTAGCCTGGCTCCTTACATGATTTATATATACAGGAGGCCATGAAGTCTGAATCCCCTATGTGAGAATACAGCTAGTGCCATCCTTTGCATAGACCTGGAAAATTAGGTTTATATTAAGGAAAGCAGTAGCTTTCTAAGATCCTACTACACTCTGGTATTAGGGAAAGGTTAGAAAGAAATACTAATGACTTTCAGATTTCTGTTCATCAGAACTTCCCTACTAAGCAGTAAGTTTATAGTCTTAGAGTATTACTATAGACCTAAAATAAAAATGACTATGTAACTACTTCTTAGTGGCAGGTTGAATGTAATTGTTTGGTAGCCTGGTGATTACTCAGGCTTTGACATCACTTTACAAGACAGAGAAAAGACCAGTCTAAGGCTATGGTTTGCAAAGTACCCTATGCTCTTTATTTTCTTTGCAAGAGGGTAGTGTAGACAGTAATTACAGGTAGTCATGACCAAAGACTTCACATTTTGTGCCTCTCTTTGGTCATTCCATTGCATCCAGGCATGGTCACTCTTCACTTATGATTTTTGTGTGAACCTCCCGGCTCTTCACCCGCAGTTTGTTGACCTGGGATTCGGCGATGTCAGCCCGTTCCTCAGCCTCTTCCAGCTCGTGCTGGAGCTTGCGGAATTTAGATAGATTTGTATTGGATTGCTCCTCCTGGGAATAAAAATGGAATTGTAAGGAACCCATATTGTGCATCTGAGACTCTCTAGGCCTAAGAAAAGAAAGAAATTGGCATCTACAGAGACATTAAAATACTCAACAGGAAACATGATTGTCTTACCACCTCCTGGAATTTGCTTGTCATGGAAATTAATTTTATGATTAATTTGGGGCTTGATGTCTCATAAATAATCATATCTGTATTTTTGCAACCAAAACATATTAAGAGATACACAATGCAAGTAGAACAAGAAAAAATAGAAGAGCAGAGAAGGCAAGAATATTAAAGTCATGCTTATTAATGTTAATTCTTGCTGCAAGATGACTGCTCAACTTAGATATTCTTTACTATATTAAGGATGAATTTCTTAATAGCTTTTTAAATGAAAAAATATTTTACTTTATCACATATCATTTTGTCACATTTCAAAACAATTACTTTTTTCTCCTACTTTGGATGTAATAATTTTATTAACAGATTCCCTAATATTAAGTAGTCCTTCCATTGTAGGTATTCTGCCTAGTTAATTACTGATGGGCAATTCCCTGAGCAAAGTAAAGATTTTAGCAAGTTAGTAATTCAGCTTTACTATAACTACACTCATAATTAACACTGCCTTTAGTTTTTTCCCCCCATTCTTTCTTGGAAGGGTTTTGGTAGGAGGGACATGTGAGCTTCTTAACATAATTTGGAAAGCTGTCCATCTTTTCCCATGCTCTGGAATGATTTACATCACATGGGGATTATCCATTCCTTGAAGTTTTAAAAGATCTATCTGAACCTGAGTCCACTTTCAAAAGTAATTCTGAAATAACTTTTCCAACTAATTAGTAATTCGTATTCTCCTATAAAAAATCACTGATTTCTTTATGATTTCAACTTTGTTGACAGATTTATATTTTACCTTTAAAAAATGTAAACCTACTTGTATGGCTTCTCCATGTTCTCATTCTAATGAGAATTTGCATTTTCTGTCTCTTATATTTATTTTATTACTATTATTTCACTAACTCCCCAGAAATTATCAGATGTTTCCAAAATTAGCAGATTAGAAAATAGTGTACTCTAATTAATCAGTTTCTACTTTTATCTTTAACAGTACTTCTTACTTTCATTGTTTCATTATTATTTATAATTTCCTTATTGAAATGTCAGTTGATTCATTTATTTTTTATTTATAATAAAAGTATATGAAGCAATGAATTGTCTTCCAATGACAGCATTGACTGCATTCTATAGGTTTGTAAAAGCAGCATCTTCCTAGAAATTTTATTAATAACTGATAAATATTCAGCAATTATGTTTTTATTTCCAATTTAACCCAAAAATATTTATGAAAGTTTTTTTTTTAACTTTAAGCATTTGGGAATTTTTGTTTATATTTCTCATCACTTTACAATTTTATCACACTGTGGCTAAATAATATGGCCTGTCTCATTTCTGCTGTGAAACTTTTTGAGGTTGCTTTGTGGATTGAAATTTTACTTTTAAAGTCAAGCTATTGATATTACCAATAATAAGCAATAACTATAAAATGCACAAAAGTTTTTAAGAAGTGCACAGTCTTCTATAAAGCAAACAGCTTATTTACTACAGGAGTAGTAAATCTAATTATTTACTAGCTTTTCTTAACAGAGGACTTCTCTCTCTCCTTCTATTTTAAGGATACTTACAGCCTCTTCAGCTTGTCTCTTATAAGATTTCACTTTTGCCTGAAGCTTATCCACCAAATCCTGAAGCCTGAGAATATTTTTCCGATCTTCTTCTGTCTGAAAGATTACAGAAACCATAAGGCTTTACTGTAAAGCACATGACCAGTGTATTATTGCACTTGAGTAGTTCATGTATATATAAGGTCTGACAATTAAGTTTGTGAACTTGCCACCATGTGCTTACATTGGCTGCACTGTCCAAAAAACTCAGTAAGGTTTCATAACCTTGGTATATCTGTATTACCCAGCTGTGTTTGTGGTAGTATCTGGCTGAATGGCATTCATTATTATTGCTGGGTGTTTTTATGTGCCGTTGTGAAAATGTCAGAGCTTGAATTAGAGCAACAAACATTCAATTTCTTGTTAAATTTGACAAGAGTGGAAGTGAAATCAGGGACATATTAGTCCAACTTGATGTGGATAATGTCATGAAGAAAATGGTAGTATACAAATGGATTAATCATTTTTCTGAAGGGAAAGAAAGCGTCACTGATAAAGAGAGGTCAGGGTGGCCAGTAACAAGCAGAACTGATGAAAACATTGCAAAAATTCGTGGTATTGTGTGTCAAAATTGTCGGCTGACTGTGAGAAGCATAGCAGAACAAGAAAACATTGATAGGGAAACACAGGAAAATCTTAACTGAAAATCTTGGCATGAGAAAAGTGTGTGCAAAATTGGTCCTGAAGGAATGCAAAGGAGAGTCGAAGTTTGCCAAGATCTTTTGAAGGGGCAAAATATTGGTACATGCATGTTATTACTGGTGATGAAACATGGGTGTACCAATATGACACTGAAACAAAGCAAAAAAGTGCACAATAGAGGTCAGCCAATTTTCCATGACCAAAAAAGTTCTGTCAGTCTAAATGAAGAATCAAAATAATGTTGCTAACCATTTATGATACCAGAGGGATTGTTCACTATGACTTTGTACCAACTGGACAAAGAGTCAATCAAGTTTACTATTTGGAAGTGCTGAAAAGGCTGCATGAAAAAGTCTAAAATGACCTGAACTTTCACCAAAAACTCATGGCTCTTGCATCGCCAGCTCACAGGGCACTGTCTGTGAGGGAGTTTTTAGCCAGTACACAAATAACTGTATTGGAACACCCTCCCTGCTCACCTGATCTGGCCCCCAATGACTTTTTTCTTTACCCGAAGATAAAATAAATATTTAAAGGAAAACATTTTGACAGCATTC
The DNA here is from genome assembly GCA_004026885.1 of Lyroderma lyra. Taxonomy (NCBI): domain Eukaryota; kingdom Metazoa; phylum Chordata; class Mammalia; order Chiroptera; family Megadermatidae; genus Lyroderma; species Lyroderma lyra. Next base: position 21,789 of record PVJL010008659.1, read on the forward strand.
AGGACATCAAGGGTAATACAATGACAGCTCTGATGGCCATTCGGAAAAACAGTCTCAAAATTGCTTTGAAGCATGGACTAGGTGCTGGCATTGGTGCATAGCTTCCCAAAGGGAGAACCTCGGAGATGACCACAGTGATATTCAGCAATGAGGTATGTAACACTCTTTGTAGGACGCGTTCGCAAACTTAATTGTCAGACCTTGTATGGAAGCGTGGTTAGCTAATAAAAAATTTTGCTGTACCTGGTAGGTGAGCTCCTTCACTCTCCTCTCATGTTTGCGCAGACCTTTGACAGCTTCAACATTACGCTTTTGCTCACTTTCAACCTCTCCTTCAAGCTCACGCACCTGTGAATAAATAGACTCTTAAGAATTTTGATCCAATAAGACATTGGAAGCAAGTGGAAATAGATAGATATTGAGACACCCACCCTGGCCTCCAGCTTCTGGATCTGCTTCTTCCCGCCCTTCAGGGCCAGCTGCTCCGCCTCGTCCAGACGGTGCTGCAGGTCCTTCACTGTCTGCTCCAGGTTCTTCTTCATCCGCTCCAGGTGGGCGCTGGTGTCCTGCTCCTTCTTTAGCTCCTCAGCCATCATGGCCGCCTAGTTAGTGATAAAACAAAATCAGTTGCAGGAGCTGAGATAGCACATCGAGATTCAAGTTTGACCACCACTGCATTGCCCTCTCCTCACGTCAGTGATGGCTTTCTTGGCCTTTTCTTCTGCATTGCGGGCTTCCTGGACAATGTCCTCCATCTCTCCCTGAATTTGGGAAATGTCTGTCTCCAGCTTCTTCTTGGTGTTGATCAGGCTGGTGTTCTGTTTAAAAATAAATTATAAATTTTTTATCATGTTATCTAATAACTTAGTGGTAGCCATTTTAGGGAAAATGATTTCAGATATATATTTGCAAGTCAAATGCCCTTCAATAATATTTTATTATGTAACATAATTAAATAAAATAGAAATGTTAAAGGATATTCAGCATTTTTAAGTACATAGTTCATAATTACGCCAAATGTCTCTATAATTTTATAACTGCCATTTACCAATGAGACCATTCACAGGGATAAAATTATAACAGATGTTCAAACATACCATTTCTTCACAGTAAAAATGTTAATATTGATAACTAAGGTCAAGAAAGATAGGAACACAAAATAATATGAGTAGCCACAGAATATTGTAGAAAATGAATTGATAATTTATGCAAAATAAAAGAGCAAAATGTTTCTGAATAATACAGTGAAAAACTCTCAGAAATATAAAGCCTGACTGTTGAATAAAAAATTTAAGGCTGTATTTTCTGTGAAATATAAGCATTAATTGAAGATGAGTTCTTTGTGCTGAATCTCACCTGGGTATGCAGGAGCTGGACACGCTCACTGGCATCCAGGAGCTCCTGCTCTGCGATCTTCCGGCTCCGCTCCGTCTGTTCCAGGGTGGCACGCAGCTCTTCTATCTCGGCCTGCAGCAGGTTGGCTCTGCGCTCCACCATGGCCAGCTGCTCCTTCAGGTCCTCTTGGCCCCGGAGAGCATCATCCAGGTGGATCTGGGTGTCCTGTGCAATGAATGATCATTGAGACATCTTGTCCTCAGGTCTACAGTTGCTCCAACTGCCCTGGCACCATCTCTTGAACTCATTTACCTTGAGAATGCCCTGGGTGTTTCTATAGTTTCTCAGGGCCTCTGCAGCCATGCGGTTGGCGTGGTTCAGCTGGATTTCCATCTCATTGAGATCTCCCTCCATCTTCTTCTTGACCCTGATGGCATCATTCCTGCTCCTGATCTCAGCGTCCAACATGCTTTGCATTGACTCCACGACTCTAACGTGGTTTCTCTTCAGCTGGTCAATTTCCTCATCCTTTTCTGCAATTTTCCTGTCAATTTCAGACTTGACTTGGTTCAGCTCCAGCTGGATGCGCAGGATCTTACCCTCTTCGTGTTCAAGAGAGGCCTTAAAGACAGCAAGAGATGATATCAGCAGGGAATGGAAACATTTGGAAGTTTTTCTGCACTCCTTTCCTTCCACACATTTTGTGCTGTTTATCTTTTTATTCAATCTATGCGGATGGGTCTAATTTTTTAAAAATTTATTTATCATGCACAATTTGACTTGTACCTCTGCTTCCTCTAAAGCAGCCTGAAGTTCACACTTTTCTTGCTCAATTTGCTTCTTTATTTTCTCCAGTTCATGGATACGTTTGCCTCCTTCTGCAATCTGTTCCGTGAGGTCAGAAATCTCCTCTGTTGTTTGGGTAAAAGACAGGGAGAGATTTGTTCAGACAGAGGACATAAGAGAAAGGTTCCTTCAAGGCATGAATATTATTGAAAGTGAAAGGGACTCACGCTGCAAGTTTTTGTTCTCCCGTTTCAAAGTTTCTAGTTGTTCCAAGGATTCCTCATAGGCATTCTTCATCTTGAACAGCTCAGTGCCAAGAGAGCGGGCCTCCTTCTGGGAGGCCTCGAGCTCAGCATGGGTTTCCTCATACTTCTGTTTCCATTCTGCCAGGATCTGAAAGACCGAGGGTGGTTACCTGCTGTATAAAGAATGGAGGAAACAGTGGAGAGCAGAAGCTGCTGCAGAAATTACCTTATCGAAGTTCCTCTGCTTTTTGTCCAGGGCGGCACAGGCAGCGTTTGTGCGCTCCACGTCAAGCATGAGGTCCTCCACCTCATTCTGGAGCCGCTGCTTCGTCTTCTCAAGGGAGGCACACTTGGCATTCACGGCTTCCACGTGTTCCTCTGCGTCCTGCAGCCGCTGGGCCAGCTTCTTCCTTGAAGATTACATAAAATTTAGCGAAATGAACCAGAACAAGGATTATGAACTATTACCACACTTAAAAGTTTTGGAAACTTCATATAAAAATATTCATATTAAAAATACCCATTCATTCATTTAACAATTATTGATCAGCTCCTTTAATGCACCAAACACTGGGTACATGGCAGTGAACAGAAGGGACAAAGTCCCTGCCTCATGAATCTTCCAAACAAGTGAGAGTGATAAATAAGCAAGTAAGAAAATGCATAATAACATATTGCTGATATAAGTGCAATGAAGAAAAATAAAATACTGTAAGAGATGGACAACTATTCTAGGTAGTTAGGGCAGGCCCCTCTGAGGTGGTCACATTGGAGTTAAGGTCTACAAGATGTCAAGAGTGAATTCGAGAGAGATCTCGGGAAAGAATTTCAGACAGAGGTTAAATGCAAGTGCAAAACCCTGAAGTCACAATAAGCTTGGTGTGCTTGGTCAATAGTAATAAGGCCTAATTATCAGTGTAACTATTTGTTATTCTTCATTTCTGTAACTAGATTTTAGGCAAGGAGGGCAGAGATCATGATTGTTTTATTCATGTCTGCTTAGGGCTTGACAGTGCCTGGCAAATAGGATCTAATTAATGTATGTTTGTGGGCTAATTCATGGAATAGTCAAAGCTTGTGTCTTTCTGATTCAATGTGCAAAGTTTTTTGCACAGGCTCTAAGATCCGTGCACGTACTTGGCCTCCTCCAGCTCCTCTGTGCGCTGGATGGCATCTGTCTCGTATTTGGTTCTCCACTGCGCAACCTCGCTGTTGGCCTTGGACAGCGCCCTCTGCAGCTCGGCCTTGGATTCCTGCTCCTCCTCGTACTGTTCCCGCAGCAGGTCACAGTCGTGGCGGGAGGACTGGAGGGCATGGGCCAGGGCATTCTTGGCCTGTGGAAAGAGGTACATTTTCATTCTACTGAATATTTAAGTGTTTAATTATTATGTTTCAAAAACTCTTTAAAAGTTGATGTAATGGACTCTAATTAGGGTCAAATGGGGGGTGGGGAATGAGTCTTAGAATAATAGCTACCTTTATCTCCTCTTCAAGTTGCCTCTTTAATTCCTCAATCTGTTGAGTAAATGCTTGTTTGCCCCTTGATAACTGAGACACCAGAGCATCTTTTTCATCTAGCTGACGTGAAAATTCACCTGGCAAGCAAAAGAAATGGCATCATTTTTTTAAGTGAAAAAAAATTGCAAGCCCATGTTAGAAATAAATTTTAACTTTTACCATCCCCCAACTGAGTGCTCAGATAATTGGATTATCTAGTGACATGTTCATGCTTAATGTCAAATTTCTGATTTCATGGCAAAACTTACAAATTAATCTGAATGAATACAGCTTAAATTCTTTTTGTTCTCTCTGTAAATAATTATTTCAGAGTTATATGATATTGTATAAAACCTGGTGATAACTGTCAAAGAAGGGAGCTTAAAGTGTCTAATTCTACCTAGTCCCAGTTTCATAAGAGACTTGTGAGAGACTGGGTTGTTCATTGCCTTACTCAGCAACATGGTTCACTGAGATATAGATAAAAGGAAGCTTGGTCTCAAACAGAAGCCCTGGACCTATGTTGGAGTGATTCCTAACCCGAATTATCTCCTCAATATGTCCAAATACTCAAGGTCTTTTTGGAATCAGTTTGATCCAGTTCTATTGAAGCCATTATCTCCAACATGGTCCCCAAGTGACCTTGCAAGTAGGTTGAGAGTGAGCTGTTCAGTGAATCACCCATGATCTCAGTTTCCTTTCTGAGGCTTTTACATCACCAAATTAGTGGTTTTTAATGGCAAGAGTCATCTCCACTCTTAGGCACCACAGAAGAGGAGTTACCGGATTCTGTCTGCAAGCGGCCCCTCTGGGTTGTCAGGTCATTGATCAGCCGCTGCTGCTCCTCTTCCTTTGATTTCAGTTCGCTCACTTGATCTTCTAGAGTGCGGCACATTTTTTCTAGGTTTCCCTGTGTGAGAAGTAAAAGGAGCAAATGAAGACGTTTTAATGTCATTTTGCTCTACTACCATATCTTCAAAGAAGTATTTATTTTGCCATGTGAAATAAAGCAAATTCTCTGATATGTAATATGATGGGTCAGAACATTTTCTCTTTGTCTTTTATGCTTGTTGTCCTAAATTAGAAAATATACATTGGAATATTGAAAAATCTAATTGTGAAGCTCCATTCTATATTAATATAAATAAAACATTATGTTTTAAATTTAAGATTTTGTGAGAATTGTACAGTGTATTTTCTAAAATCATGTTCACATAATAAATACTTCATTGCCTTTATGTAGAGTGACGCTTGCTTATGGAGTTATTGAGAATATTGGAGACCTGTGACCCTCAGTTGGAGACTGAGGAGAACACAAATGACCTATGTTCTAAAGCTTTTATTAACAGTGTGATGGGGCCCCTGTGCTTAACTTCTTTGATTTCAGTTTCCTCATATATTAAGTGGAAATAATATAAACACCAGTATCTTTCTTACTAACCTCTGGATTACTGCATAGAACAAAGGACATTGTGTGTACAGTGCCCTGTGCAGACCGTGATGTATATGTAAAGGGTGGTTGTTGTTAATAACAATTTCCCAGACTCTGTAGTACCTTGGCTTTAGAGATTGTTTCTACGTTACTAGCGAGGTCGTCGATCTCCATCTTCATCTCACTCTTCTCCTTCTCCAGCTTCTGCTTGACCCTCTGCAGGTTGTCGATCTGCTCCCCGAGCTCGGCCACGCTGTCTGCGTGCTTCTTCCTCAGGGTGGCCGCCGTGGCTTCATGCTGCAGGGTGGCCTCCTCCAGGTCCCTGCGCATTTTCTGGAACTCGGCCTCCCGCTTCTTGTTCATCTCAATCTGGGCCGAAGTTGCCCCGCCGGCTTCTTCCAGGCGCTCGCTGATCTCTTCCAGTTCCCGTGAGAGGTCAGAGCGCTGCTTCTCTGCTTTGGCCCGGGAGGCGCGCTCTGCCTCGATTTCCTCCTCCAGCTCCTCGATGCGGGCCTGGGCGTGGTGAAAAGCACAAACTGAGCTTTTTTGCATCATAACTGTGCCTGTTTGAGCCAGAATAATGGTAATATGAACTTACTTGCAACTCTTTGATCTTCTTCTGCAGTTGAACGCCAAGGGCCTGTTCATCTTCAATCTTGCTTTGCAGATTGCTGATTTCAAACTCTTTCCTTTTGGAAAAGTAGCAATAAATAACAATTGAGTCCACATCCCCCACTGGAAGCAAGTTCATAAGTAATTCTTCCATACTTACTTTTTTAACTTTTCGTCAAGTTGTTGTTTTTCATTTTCAATGTCCATTATAGACTCCTGGGCCAACTTGAGGTCACCTTCAAGTTTCCTCTTGGCCCTTTCTAAGTCCATGCGAAGTTTCTTTTCCTGCTCTAGGGACCCTTCAAGCTAAACATAAACAATGTTGAGTCAAAAAAATTGCTTTGCCTCCTTTTGAAGAAAATAATTCTCTTGATAATCCTAGACTTACATCATCCACTTGCTGCTCCAGCTTGATTTTAGCTTTGGTCAGGGTGTTGACTTTGTCCTCCTCTGCCTGCAGGTCATCCAGGGTCTGCTGGTGGGCCTCTTGGAGGGCCTTTTTCTCCTTGGTCAGCTTAGCGATGGTTTCATCCAGGCCTGCCATCTCTTCTGTGAGGTTTTTCACCTTAGGAAGTAAAAATACTTTGCATTACATGTTATATTTTGGTGGATTCAGTTTTATGATTGTCCTCCATAATAATAATAAAAACATAAACTCTCCTTGTACATATTTTATACCTTGTTCTCTGTGGCATGCTTTTCCTTTTCAACCTTGGCCAGTGTCAGCTCAAGGTCATCAATGTCTTTCTTCAGTTCTGAACATTCGTCCTCCAGTTTCCTCTTCTTGGCAGTCAGCTCAGCATTGATCTCTTCCTCATCCTCAGCTCTCTCAGTCACCTCTTTGATTTTAGCCTCCAGCTGGATTTTGGTTTTGATCAGTTGGTCACATCTTTCCTCTGCATCAGCCAAACCTTCAGCTTCCTTGAGTTGGAAACAAAGTCAAAATTGGGAAGAAAGAATAAAATATTTCCAAAGATAACAGTGTAAATCTCTGCCATTTGTTCTTTGGATTTAAACTTTTATGAACCATCTGCTGTGTGCAATGTTTTGTGGGAAAAAACAAAATATATCAAAGATTGTCCTATTCCTTTAGACAAGTGTACAGTTGTCCCTTGGCATCCAAGGACCCCCACCCTGTGGGTATCAAAATCCACAGATACTCAAGTTCGTTATATAAAGTGGCATAGTATTTGCATATAAACTATGAACATCCCCCTGTAGATTTTAAATCATCTCTAGATTACCTATAATACCTAATACAGTGTAAAGTGCTATATAAATAGTTGTTATACTATATTACTTAGAAAACAGTGACAAGAGAAACATCTGTACATGTTCAGTACAGATGCAACCATCATAAGCCTATCTATACAGCATATCAGTAGTAGCACAACATTTTTTCTAATTTTTCAATCTGCAGTTGGTTGAATTCATAGATGAAGAGCCCATGGATATGGACCACTAACCATATACTACAGTAAATTAGAAAGCTTATCTCCCAAAGCTGCCATTAATTTAGAAAACAATTAGTGACATACAAGATCAGAGAAGTTGTGTCAGATACAGTTTTGTAAATGAAATGGCATTTGAGTTGGGCCTTGACAAATGGGTAGGATTTGGTTTTGTAGAAACCCATTTATTGGAGGAAGAAGCAGGAAGAGAGAAGGCATTCCAGTAGGAGGAATTCAGGATGCAGCTGCTACTGAACTATTTTTCTTTGCAGTGTAGGATAATTTGGTTTTGATGCTCTAAATTCAAATTGAGGCTTAAGGTAACCAAGAAATTTCTGGCAACCTGCTATGTTTCCAATTAAGAGGATAGGGGTTAAACAGAAAATGAGAAAGAAATTGATATATACATTTATCAGTGATCACCCATGTCAGCCTTTGAATACATGAAATAATAAAATGTGCCGGATATAGCCATGTAGTGAATATAGTGTTGTAGAACATAGTCTAAGTAATTTTCGAGGGACAACGGAAAAAATTTAGAATAGATTAGAAGGAGGTGGGGGCAGAAAAAAAGCTCTTTATTTTCCTGTAATCTAGAGTAAGGAGTTGTTATACCACCCAAACGTGACAGAGGAGCACATTCTTACTCAACAGAAAAATATACATGATTTTGTGATGAGTAAATGATACCAGATGAATTCAGTTCAGTCTAAGTGAAAGACAGTCTTTTAAATTGCATTTCAGAGTTGATAGGAACAGTTCTAAAATGATTGGTTCAAGAGGGAGCCGGGAAGAGGCTAGATAGAATAAGAGAGGGTTGGGGACAGGTAGAACAACTTAGGTGTTGCTGCAGCGATCTGGGTATGACATGATGGGGCACTGACTGTGGTGATGGATTGAAAAGAGCAATTCTGACCTTTAGGGATAAATAACAAACAATAATTCAATAAACTTGATGTAGGATACTGCCATGTGTCAGCTATATATATTGTGATTTAAGACCCATGAACATCTACAAGTTCAAGGAAGTTTCAGAGGAAAAAATCATTCTCTCCATGCTATCCTCCCCTTAATAATTTATTTGGGGGTAGTTCTATATTAATTTGGGGGTAGTTCTATATTAAATAATTTATTTGGGGGTAGTTCTATATTAAAATAACTTTCAAGGATGGTCTTAAAAAGGAAAAGAAGTAATAAATCCTGTAGTTTCATGAAATTGTATAGAACGGAAGACAATAGTTGGTTCTCCCTCATTGCCCATTGATGCTGGTTTGGGGGTGCTTATTTAGCAATGAAGGAATACATGGACTTTATTAGTCCCAGCAGGATGTTTTCACTTTATCTCTACAGTGAGTGTCTCCTACACTGACTGTCCAACTTAATGTCTCTAGTGGTCAGCATTCTAGCGCTTGCATCCTGATTAGCAGTACCCACGATGATGCCACTACTTACAGCCTGAACTTGGAGCTGCAGGTCATTTTTCTCTTTCAACAGGGATGCCATCTTTTCCTCCAGCTCCTTCCTTTTTGCCTCTGACTTGGCCAGTTCATCTTTGGTTTTCTGAAACTCTTCCTTCATGGTGGCCATCTCCTTCTCCGTCTCCGCACTCTTCAGCAGGGGCTTGATCTTGAAGAAGAGTTTCATCCAGGGCCAGTGCTTGACATTCATGAAGGCTCGGATGTTGTACTGGATGCAAAAGATGGACTCCCTGAAATTTAATCAATGCCAATTAGATATTGTGTGGATGATGACATGAGACAAAATCTTGGCAGTGAGAAGTGGAGGTGCTTCCCCCCACTGTACTCCTCACCTACTTTCAAAAGCATAGATGAAAAAAATGGATTTTGTGACGATGGTCAAGGACTCATTAATCACTCATTTGTCTACATTGGTGCTTCTGAAACTCAAATGTACATAAGAATCATCTGAAGGACTTCTTAAAATATTGGTTCCTTGAACATTTCCCCAGAGTTTCAGGTTCCTTGAACATTTCCCCAGAGTTTCAGGTTGCATTTTTATCAAGTTTGAAGAGATACAGATGATGCAGGTCCAAGGACCACCCTTTGAGAAGTACTGCTCTACATCCATGCTTCTCAGACTGTCCTTCGAGAACAACACTAAGAGCAGTGAAGGGGGAACCAGCCCCTGAGGGATATGGGACATGGGATGAAGGGACTTATTAAAAACTCTGAATTTCTTTGAAAATCTCTGGTTTTATATTTTAATATTGTATGAATTTTACATTCTACTCTATAATATCATCACATTTGTTTTAGTCTAAATTACTTTAAAAATTAATCACTCTCATATTTAAGCAATTAACTGCCCAAACATATACCAGGTGGGTCATAAACCAACTTATTATTTTTAATTAAATAGAATATAATAGAAAATAGTAGCATAAATGCAGGTGATAGAAATAAAATTTGTTTCCTGTAAATTATTTCTACATGTACACACACATACATATGTGTATGGATGTACAGATAGCAATAGAAAATGCATTTCTTACTATGGTTCCCATTCATATGCATCCTGCTGTTGGACATGCCTGGCTCTTTACTCTTAGAATCTGTTCTTGCATCAAATGAGATCGCTAGAAAGCTAATTACCTCGGTGACATTGTATTAACTTATTGAAAGAAATCTTTCACAGATAAGTGCCTTTAATATTTTAAGTCATATAGTTGGATAATGAAATGATCAGATGGAAGAAGTCATTTCTATGTTTTATGAGTATATAAAACCACTGTTGAAAATACTGTCTGCTATGCAGTTCAATGTATTTCATTTAATGAACTACCCAATAAGTTCATATTAGAACCAAGTACTAGAGCAAACTTTTGTCTCTGCTTACTCATTGGTATATTTTCTCTTGTTAGATAAAAACTATACACTCTTTATGCTTATCTTTTATTAGTTTTTTACCCAAACACTCAGAATGTATTCCACAGTGATGATCTCTACCTTAATTTTCTATATGTATGAGGGCTATCTGTAAAGGAATCCAGCCATAAATGCCTCTATTTTTTCATATTACATTGACTGGAAAGTTTCTGGACAGACCTCGCTTCAGTACAGGACTCATTTATTCCTTCATACTTTGGTGGTTTTTTAAGAACTGAGTCTTAACTATAAGCCACCTCAAATGTGTTTTTAAGCAAAGAAGGTGTGAATAAACAGTATGTTTTTATACCTTCTTTCCACCATCTTCTGGTACTCCACTCTCGCCAGGAACCCTCTGCACCTGGCCTGGGTTCGGGTAATCAGCTGGGCCAGCTTGTCATCTCGCATCTCCTCTAGGAGCCCCAGAAGGCCAGCTTTGAAAAAGACCTGAGCATGGCCAGAGTTGCAGATCAGAAACTTTACATAAATGGCAAAGGCACAGGAATAGCATCAGGTAGTCTTCAGAGACAATTACCTTGGTGTGACCAAATTTATACTGGGTATGGTCAATGTCGATGGATGCAAGGAGCTTCTCAGAAGCCTTCTTGCTATCAATGAATTGTCCTTCTGGGATAGCACTTGCGTTTAACACCTTGTATCTGTTGAAGTAAATACAGTTTGTTAAAACTTCGTTTACTGATGACACTAATAGTAGCTAAACATTAAATGAGTCATTAAAAAATCAGAGCTTTTAAAAAGCTTATTACATTTTGTTCACAGGGAGGGCACTGTATATATGAACAGTCAATTTAGTATCAACTTTCTATTTTTACTCCATTTTGTCTTCCTGCACAGTTGTAACTTTCCCTTCTGCCTCATCAGACTTTATTCTCAGGAAAGGATTCTATAATCTTGTTCACATTAAAGTGTAGATGACCAATATAAGGTAGCATGTTACCCTAGCTAGATGTATTTGCTTTTTAAGATCCCAAGACCAAGAAAGCTAACTTTTCTTGAGGACTTTGGTAGAAAGTACACTTTAGTTATGAGGAACTGTCCTAATCAACTAAAATACAATGTAGGGGTGCTTTAAGTCTCCACCAGACCCAAACTGTTACCCAGCCCCTTTGCCTCTTACTTGATTCTCCAGATGGACTTATCCAGAAAGGAGAAAGAGGGACTGAGGAGCTATTATTGTGACATGGTTATGGGACACACAGGGAAACTAGTGTGTGAGAGAAAAAGATGAAAATGAAAGAAGTGAAAAAAATTACTTCTTGTTAGCTCTATACATGCATGGGACAGTTCTTCCTAATTCAACTACTTAATAGCCATGTGACTTTGGGTAAGTAAGTTAATTTCTTTGAGCATCAGTTCATTCACCTATAAAATGAGGTATTGGTAGCAATTGCCTCTATTGAGTTTTTATAAGGATTAAGTGAGATGATTCAAACACAGGCTCCTTTTAAAGTAGTTATTAATACTTTAATGTAGTTATGATATTGTTATGTTACAGAATTACATGCCTATGATTTGGGTATAGATTACCAGCTTATAAAAAAGGGGGGTTATTTGTGCCACACCTTGTATATTAAACACTCAAAAAATCATAGCACTCATAATTACTGAAGTGACTGTATGTATTAATACATCTATGAGCTAACCCAGGAGGCTTGGCAAATCCAAAGAAAAGCCTGCAGAGTGCTTAATATGTGGTATGTCTACGAGGGCTGTCCAGAAAAAAATCTAGCCATAAATCCCTCTGTTTTTACTATTACATGGCTAGATATTTTTTCCAGACATGTCTTGTATATTATAAAGGTTGTTTTGAGCCTTATATATTTTTTACCTTTTTGTGGAAAATTGAAAATAACAAGTAGAAGCCTACTTTTCACTAAATTCTTTTACTTGCATTAAATATATTTTATGTTAAATTTGAAGGGATTCCACCATAATTAGGAGAGTCTGACCTCTGTTTGAAGTCTGCATACAGGATTCTGCTTGGGAATCCCTTCCTGCAGATGCGGATGCCTTCCAGCACCCCATTGCACCTCAGCTGGTGCAGGACGAGCTCGTGCTCCATGGCCCCTGAGAGAAAGATACATCTTCTGCATAAAGGTCTAATGAAAAGTCACACCACAGACATACTTGGATGTCAGAAATATCTTACCAGGAGTTTTCGTTTCATTGGGGATGATACACCGCACAAAATGAGGGTGGGTACTCCTGAGGTTGGTCATCAGCTTGTTCAAATTCTCCTGTGAAATCAGGAAAACTACTGTTACCTCAGACTTGAGACATGGTTATAAGCATTTTGGAGACTTCTATAGCATCAGTGACTATGGTGGAGGTGAATAACCCAGAAGGACCATTTTCACACCTTGATCTGTATCTCCTGAGAGGCAGCTTCTGCCTTCGTACTTCTTTTTCCACTTGACTTGGCAGGAGTTACCCATATAAAGCATCCTGATACATGATTCTTTTTAGTGAATACAAACATCATCCTTCTTCCTACCCTCAGCCGCCCACATACACTTAGAGGGCCGTTGCCTTCCCATGCTAGAGGTCACACTTTCTTCTTCTAAATCCCATGGTTTTCCAATAAGGAAATGGAAGCCTGCGCCACATTTGAACTTTTCCTCATAAATATAGCTCTCTGTTTCCAACTATATCAATGTTTAGAGCATAATGATTGTCTGTAAGGGGAAGAAATTCTATCAGTTGTCACTGGGGACCGACTGGATTAAGAATGAGGATAACATATTAAGTTCCTGATAGACTAGCTGTTAGATTTTCATTAGTCTTACTGTTGATTTTGTCTCTCTGAGTACACACCATCGCTTGTTTTTAGAACTTCACTACATTATGAAGAGCAGAATATGAAGTTTTATAAAATTTTCTATAAAATATTATCTATTATTGGGCTTAGCCTGAAAGATGAGCTAATCATTCCTGAGTAGTTGAAGGCTCTTCTTTTTAAAGCTAGATGAACAGAAGTCAGTCCTTTCCTCCACAATTTGTGAGAACACCCTGTGCTTTTAAAAACAAATTCCCAAAGTAACTGGGGGGTGTCAGGGACAGTTTCTTCCTTACTCTGAAAAGGGCAGACACAGTCTGGAAGGAAGAGCCCTTCTTCTTGCCACCTTTCTTGGCAGCACCTCCACTTGCCTCTGGGGGAAAAAATAAGAAAGATGTCATTTAAATACAGTTTTAAATCAACGGGGCTATTACTTGCTCATTTGCTGATTTCTGTGTTGAAGTGGAGCATTGTTTTTGTTTGTTTGTTTTTTATTTTTGATACTTCTGATCTCTCTGCTTGAGCCTGAATGAATCTTACGTGCCACCTAAGTTTGCATCCACATTTCTGTGATTCTTTTTCTCGACTAGGAAATAAAGTGAAGGGCATTCACCTCACCATATAGAGATAGACTCCTCAAAATATTTTAGGATGTGTGGGTACACTGTCATTTCAAAATTTATGAATCGAAGCTAGAAGGTAGAGAGGCAGAAGTTTCTCATTATAATGCCTTAAATATTCCCAGCTACTCAATACCCAGGAGACATGAGGGAAGCAGCAGGACAGAATCATAGAAGCCAAAGCTTTCCTTTGATTGAGATCCTCATAGTTCCTCTCTGATCCTTTGCAGTAGGACCTCTGTTGGCTATGGATGTGCAATTACAATGTAGTCTACTTAGTCAAAACTTGAAGGCACAATGGGTTTGGTCCAGCAATCCTTCGGCCAGGACTATGAAGTCACCAGCTTTGATCTAGCATCCCATTTTGTAACATCCAAAGAAAGTGTTGGGTTTATCGAATAATACCTGCTTCAGCGGTTTGAGCCCCAGAGAAGAGGAACGCTAGAGTTTTCAGGGAAGACTTCTGGTACAGCCCGACCACGGTCTCATTCAGGGGGTCCTTGTTCTTGTCAAGCCAGCCTGTAATGTTGTAGTCCACGGTGCCTGCGTAGTGGATCAGCGAGAAGTGGGCCTCAACCTTGCCTTTGGTAACCTTGGGCTTCTGGAAGTTGGCAGACTTTCCAAGATGCTGTTCATACAGCTTGTTCTTGAAGGAAGTGTCTGTGGCCTTGGGAAACATGCACTCTTCTTCCAGGATGGAGAAGATGCCCATGGGCTAGAAGCAGACCACACTCAAAGTTATAATTCTATTTGAACACTTTTCTCTGTGTATAGAATTGCGATACGATGCAATGAACAATTTAGTGGTCACAAAACATGGTTTCAGGAGAGCAAAGCAGACCTTCTCGATGAGCTCGATGCAGGCAGCCAGGTCCATCCCAAAGTCGATGAATGTCCACTCGATGCCCTCCTTCTTGTACTCCTCCTGCTCCAGCACGAACATGTGATGGTTGAAAAACTGTTGCAGTTTCTCGTTGGTGAAGTTGATGCACAGCTGCTCCAGGCTGTTGAACTAAAATAATAGATGTGTTTACTTGTCTCTTTAGCAAATTGAGCATTCTTAGAAATAGGAATTTTTCATTTAAAGATACACATCAAATAGCCTTTAGATTCTAGATATCAAAATTTTTGGAGGCCTTTGAAATCCAATGATTTCTCTGCTGCCCTTTATGCAAAACCCTGAGTCATTATTGAATATACTTTTCCTTCACTTGACTTAAGTTAACTTGGGCAATTTTCTGAGTTCCTACTTATTTCATGGTTGTTCCCATTAACTTCTGCATTTTCTGTTGCTGCATTTAAGAGCTCATTGGTGACCCAGTAGGACCTGGCTGGGAGGAGTCCCTGTTGAATGGAAGTTATCATGGTCAGCCTTGCAAGTGACCAGTAACCGCCACTGTTGTTTCATTTGAAATGAAAAAATGGGGAGAAGGGACAGGGACACAAATATATGGTGATGGAAAGAGAACTGACTCTGGGTGATGAACATATAGCACAGCACATAGACGATGTATTGTAGAATCGTACACCTAGAACCTATATTTATTTTTTATTTATTTTATTTTTTTATTCATTTTTATTGTTAGACTTATTGGGGTGACATGTGTTAGCAAGGATTACATGGGTTTCAGGCATACAATTCTACAGTGCATTGTCAACTTATTGTATAATAAGTTCACCACCCAATGTGACTTCTCTTTCCATCACCTTATATTTAGATTCCCCCTGTAATTTTTACTAATCGATGTCACCCCAATAAATTTAACAATAAAAAAATCTAAAAAATTAACATACCAAATATTATATACAATATATTAACACATGCCTATATTTTTTCACACACTTATATTAAAAAAAAAAGCCAAAATATTGACATTAGTTGGATATGAATAGTGGAATTAGTATAGAATCCTTTTCCTTGATTTTCTATATTTTATGTAATGCCCAAGTTGTGTTTTTAGAATTAAAAAGAAAAAGATGAACATCTTTAAAACTATAAGCAGGTAAAATGTATTTCATAATCAATATGAGATTTATCCTATGATAGTATACTAATAAGAATTATGAATTTGTGACTTTGAGTTTATTAATACTGACTCTAAATTACTAACCTTTTCTCAGCTCTTATCTGCCCAAGTATTTCTGAATGATTTTTTCCACCATTTATTCAGAACATATTATACATTGCACAGGTTCACATAAATAGTTTTATGTTAACTTCATTTCCATTGTGGGATTTTTAGAGCCTCACACCTGCCCCACTACACCAAGTTTTGGGTCATGTATAAATAAATATAAAGAGTCTACATCCAGTGCATTATTTCTTATAGAAGTGGAATTGCCACTATAATAAATTGTTAAGAGCTGCCCAACCACACTCTTTTAAGTCTTAGCATAAATTTTTGACAGCGTTAAGAAAAGGTCATACTATTTGCATATTTCTTCTTATTGATATTTTGATTGCCTTCCTATAAAATCCCCTTACCAACTAGCTCTGAACTCACATCAAAGATTTCAAAGCCGGCAATGTCCAGGACCCCGATGAAGTACTGCCTGGGTTGCTTGGTGTCCAGTTGCTGGTTGATGCGGGTGACCATCCACAGGAACATCTTCTCATAGACAGCTTTGGCCAGAGCACCCACTGCATTGTACACCTTGAAAGACAAAAATGTATTTCTTGAGGTTATCAGAGGACTGTAAAATGCTTCCATCCCTGGTGGTGAATTTGAATTGTGCACCTACCTGTTCTACAGTCTGGCCTTTGGTGACAAACTCATTGCCAACCTTGACCCTGGGGTAGCAGAGGGCTTTGAGCAGGTCAGCAGAGTTCAGACCTTGGAGGTAGGCTGCCTTGTCAGCAACTAAAATGAAGAAAGGATAGAGCAATCTTATTATGACCCTCAGCAGCTCAGTTCTTCTAGATTTTTCTTAACTGCAGGCATTTTGTGCAATGTTTTCAGAATATCTTTTTCAGTATTCTTGCACCACCCCTTTTTTTTTACTTAAGTTCAAGACCTTGATTATGGGTAGTGTTCCCTAAAAATTTCTGAAATTATAGAAAGTACATATCTAATACCTATGCTTCACATATTGTATTATCTAAGTATACATTAAAACTTAATTATTTAAAATGAATTTGTCTTCCTAGGAAAACTCAAGGGTAGCAAGTTAACAATGTGATTTTCAGGCAAACATGAAATCGGGTAGATAACTCAGTTGGTACCTTCAGTGCCGTCTGGCTCAGCTTGCTCCTCACGCTGCTTTTGTTTGAATTTCAAGTTCCCATAATGCATCACGCCCCCCGTGAGCTTGTAAATGGAGACTTTTTCATCATTAGTAAAGCCCAAAATATCAATAGCACTCTGCCAATGTAACCAATAGGATAACTGTTAGGTTAGGATCCACACACATTTACTATTGATACTTCACATCCCATTTCCTGACTCGTTGGTCAAAGTGAGGAAACAACCAGTACTGGTGATGGAGGGCAAGGAACTCCTTAGACTGGGTGGATAGGGAGTGGATCAACTCAAGGCCAACATAGGGCATTAGAATTACAGGAGCATACCCTCTGAAGATCCAAAGAGTAAACAAAACAAAACAGAGAACACGGATAGTAAACCTAAGGAACTTGTTATTTTGAGAGACAGTATGAATCTAATGCAAGCAGATTATAAAAGATGGTTTAGGTAAGTTCAGAAATGATAAATCTTTAAACTGCTATTAATGGAAAGTAAAATGTAGAGGCACATCCTAATCTTTTCAGTTGACTCCAGGTGAAACATTGATGCTCTTCCTTGAACCCTCATTTCTAGTAGAAACTGAATATTTATCTGGAGGGACCATGGCTTCCACCCAATATAATCATTCTAATTTTCTTGTGTCTACTTACATCTGTGGCCATCAGTTCTTCCTGATCATCAATGCTGGCCACACTGATCTCCCCTTGGCTGACGAATGGGTAGTCATATGGGTTGGTGGTAATTAGAAGCATTTCTAAGAACATGGAACAGAGCAAAGGTAATCAAAATTATCCTTGTAATAAAGTCGGGAGATTTCTAGACAAATTCGAAGGTACTATGTGATGCCAAACAAGAAATCACATATTGGGAAAAGTTATATCTGTAAGGATAACCAGTACAGCATTTACTATTTAAAATTCAAAATTGAAAAACACCTAAGTATCCTTAAAAGGGTATGGTTAAGGAAATGATGCTTATCTCTAGAGTGTAACATTATGCAACTTTTAGAAATAGTAGGGTGGAGCTGTATTTGCTGACATGGTAAAAGCCATAATGTACTATTGCTTAGTGCAAAAAGTGGATTATGGAAGAGCATGTAACTATCACCCAGTTAGTGTATATATGCATCTGTATGTAACTACCTATGTACAGAAAATGACAAGAATGGTATCCATCCAAGCGTCCATTGTGGTTATTTCAGAGTGACACAATTTGGAAGTGTTATTTGCAATTTTCATTGTTGTCTTTTGAATTTTTATAACAAGCACACACATAAATTTTTACCAGTTACCAAGTTGTTTTCAAAATTAAGAAGATGTATAAAATTGATTAAACCCAGTCATGGACTACTAGGTTGGGTCGTGCATTGACAGGTGCTACTGTAGTCATTCTGGAAGGGAATTAAGACATTTCTTACCAATTAGCTCTGGTTTCTTGTTTGATGTGATCTGATAAAAAATATGGTAGCTCCTTTCAGCCTTAAGCTGGAAAGTAACTCTGGACTTCTCTAACAGATCTGGAAGGAAACAAATAGCAAATGGGAAAAATGTAAAAATTCATGTGAGATGCAAACTTCATTTTGCTCAGTTTTATAGGTCACAAGGAGCAGAAACTGTTGTAAAAGATAGCCAAGCACTTACATGTTTCAATGTCAGCAGAAGCCAGTTTTCCAGTGGTGCCAAAGTGAATTCTAATGAATTTACCCTTGAAAGGAAAATATTATTAGTTTGTTTTTAAATCATATCAAATTTTTGAGAAACTCAAAACACTTGAAATGCTAATACAGTAGATTCTCCATTAACCGGAATTCAAGCAATTGGCACTCTCAAGCAACCGCAAAAATTGTTTTGTCAGTTGCTTGAGAGTGCCGGTTGCTTGAGTTCCGGTTAACGGAGAGTCTACTTACATTTGTCCGGCATCTACCAATCCCCACGGGTGCTGGTTAACTGAGAGTCTATTGTACTTCAGTATTAAATCAATTCAGAGAACATTTGTAAGAGGGAGGAAAAGATGTCACTTCTATTTTGTAGGTAAAATAATTTTATCTTTGATTTAAAACTTGTGAATAATTCTAGGGAATGGTCAATAAGAAAGAACTCAGCTCTAGTGTTACGTATCTTTTTAGACTCGACTTGCATCTATGTTATCACATGCCCAGAGGAAAAAGAAAGAAGTATGATGTAATATAATGTGAACCAAAACAATTCAGAGAATGGAGGCACAAACATCCCATAAATGTTTACCCATGAACAGTGTCCGTAATAGTGTCTAATAGACTTACAAAGCGAGAGGAGTTGTCATTCCTCACGGTCTTGGCGTTGCCGAAGGCCTCCAGCAGGGGGTTGGCGCTGATGATCTGGTCCTCCAGAGTCCCCTGCAAAGGCAAGCCCAGTCCTCACATCTGGGCCTCCAGGCTCCCCCAGGGCCCTGACAAGTCTCGATTCTGCCTCTGACTCTCAGACTCACCTGCATTTTGCCACTTTCCTCCTTCTTCTTCTCTCCAGTGACAGCAATTGTTGCAAAGTACTGGATGACACGCTTGGTGTTCACCGTCTTCCCTGCACCGGATTCTCCGCTATCAAATAAAAACGAAGTCAGACGAGGTCCCAAAGCTTGCCACCGTTGCACCCACGAAAAGAAAGCAAAAATTCTACTTACGTGATCAGGATTGACTGATTCTCTCGGTCTACAAAAGAGAAGTTATAGGCATTTAATGTTGTTTTCTTATATAATTGTAAACGGTAAGTAAAGTAAAATGGAATGAACTTAGTGTTTTTCAAACTTAGTATTTTTCAGCGATCCCTAGGGGTTGGTCAGCCCTAGGCCTATTGTTTTTTCCTGGCCACCCCCATACATGCAGTCATTTAAACAGAACACTTCAAGGAAGCGCCAGACTTTTTATATGCTACAACTAAATAAATATTGAAGGTGGACTTTGGTGCTCCATTGAATTTTGATGACAAGGTAGTGACATATTTATTGGAGGTACAAAAAATAATGAAAAATAGGCACTGGAGATACTTTTAGCATGTGAGAAGAAGTAAAAATAGTAAAGGTGATAGCTTTGGAAGTAATCGTGGCTTTAGTCATATTTTTAGAGAAAGGTGAGAATTTGTTTGGATGTTTTCTTTACCTGAAGAGGAATTCTCTAAGCCCTTTCCCCAAGATGCCTTAGAGTGGTCTAGCTGAGATAATATACTAGGAAGAAGATTCATGCTATAACTGTTTTAATACAAGATACACTTTAAAATCTGGAGTGTGTTTAGGTTTGTTCTTGGCAAAAGGCAATGACATTTGTGCTACGCTTATTATAAAGAGACTGTTCATTGGTCACAATTTCTGATATTGAGGATAAGGCCACAGAGGCAAATTTCACTCTTCTGTTTTTTGGCTCCTGGTAATGGAAACACAGTTTATATGTATGATTCTGTATGAGAGATACTGTGTGTGGGTGTGCATGTATGTGTGTGATACATATACATGTGGGTGTTGTTTATATTTTTCTCAAGCTTATTTAGTTTCTGGGCCATTCAAAAGTAAATTATCAAACTCTGGCCAACCTCTGTTGACTTTCAAAAGTTTTAAGAGATCATTAGCAATTAAGTAATAGTAGAGACTGCAAGTTATCTTTTACATTCTCTCCTTCCTGGACTATCTCCCACACAAATACACCCACCTTAGGTGAAGGGGAACATTTCAAAGAATGTGTTGAGATGAGTAGAGTCTTGTTCTCCTACAGCTCTGCTCTAAAAAGATGTACATACAAAGCATTCAGCTCACCAGTCAGCATGAACTGATAGGCGTTGTCAGAGATGGAGAAGATGTGGGGCGGGGCCTCCTGGCGCTTTTTGCCTCGGTAGGCAGCCACCACCTCGGGGTTGTACACCGGCAGCCACTTGTAGGGGTTGACGGTGACACAGAAGAGGCCCGAGTAGGTCTATATAAGGAAATAAGAAAGAATAACTACTCAGCGATCTTTTCTATTATTTCTACAATTCACTTATTAAATGAATTTTAACTAAGAGAAACACATTAAGTAAGTACTCTACATTTGGTCAAGGCATCAGCGTGACAACTAGTTGGAAGTTTCAACAATGAGAGCAAAATCCTTGAGGGAAGGGACCACAGTTTAAACTTATTTTTTCCCTTGGGCTTTTCACATAGCAAGAGCTCCAAAAGTTGTTTTTTTAATATGTGTTGTATGAGACATTTTTACTGCATTCTAGGAAACAGTCATATATTTCTTTTATAACATTGAGACAGTTCACATTCATAAAAGCATAAATTTGGACACAACTTAAGAGCCCAACAATACACAAATAGTTAGGTGAACCATGGTAAATCTTAACACAATATGATACAGGCATTTAAAAAGGTAAACATGAAAGTATGCAGCAATACTGGGGAAATATTTGCAAAATACTATTAGGCTATCAAGAAACAGAGCACAAAATGGTGTAAATACATTATGATTACAACAGGGGAATTTTCAAGTCTTTGACAACTGATCTAGGACAGGCACTAACAAGTAAGAATGGATGCTGTTTCTAAACACCAGGTATTCTCTATAGGTGTTGTCTGGATGAATATTAGTGCTCACTAAATATCTGTGTGGCATAAGAAATTCAATTAGGGAGTATACACTGAGGATGTGCCAGGCCTCTGCAAGGCATTAGGGATGACATATAAATGAGATGACATTCCTCGAGGAACTCCAAGTCAATGTGAGAGAGAGACATCTAAATGAATGATAGTTGAAAAACATGATTGGTGTTATTACAAGAACAGACCCAATAGGAGGAGACATGCAATTCTGCCTGGGGGGGGGGGTTGGAAAGGTTTCATCAAGGCATTCCATAGAAGGGATCAGAACACGTAGATAAAAATTACTGCTTTTTTGGAAAGGTAGAAATGAGTGAAATTTGGCCTTTAAAAACATTATTTTTAAGTGTGTAGCCCTTAAGTTTATCTTTTCCCTTTGGATGATTCCACTGCTGGAATAAGGGGTGGAGAGTGGTTAAAATGTAGGCAGGTAGTTGAGACATAAGCAGTAGCTGCTCCAAGATTTGTTCAAGGGATCAGTGGCAAACCCAGTATGTGAACAGTGGCCTTGCCTAGCGCTGGATGAGAAGACAATGGGTGAAGGGCCAGCTGTTGGGTTGTGTCTTACACTAGCAATAGTGAACCTTTCAATTAGTTACACTGCTAGTGAAAGCAAAATGGACAACCCATTTCTGCAACAGTAGAAGCAATGAGCTGGCAGAATCCATGGTAATGAGGATGGAGACCACTTTGGGGGAGTGGGGGTTACTCACGTAGATCATCCAGGCTGCATAACGCTCTTTGAGGTTGTACAGCACGGCGGGCTCGTGGAGGTGGGTCATCATGGCCATGTCCTCGATCTTGTCATATTTGGGAGGGTTCATGGGGTAAATCTGATCATCTTTCACTGTTAGAGTCTGATAAATGGGAAAGATAGCTGTGTCAATTGAGTGACCCAACAAACAAACAAACAAAAATCAATAAAATATCAGCTCCTAGGACTCCACTCACTGCTCCTGCTTCCGTCTTTACAGTTACTTTCCCAGCTTCTCGGCTCTGGATGGTCCCTTTGACAAAGGATTCTTTGGGCTCCACCACAAAGACAGACGACTTCGCATCAAAAGGCCTATTCTGGGCTTCAATGCGCTCCTTTTCAGACTTTCGGAGGTAAGGGGCAGCCTCCCCAAAAACCGCCATTTCCTGGTCTGAACTCATGGCTGCTGACCTCGGAGGTCCTAAAGGAGAGGAAACATTTCACACTAGAGATTTTGGATTATCATGCATATTAATAAATTTCTATACTGATGATATCTCGAGGGCCCTGTTGGAAATTCCACCAGGTAGGTCCACTGTACACCGTGCGGTAGTTATTGAAACAAAAAGAATCACAAGGACTCAAATGCAACAAGGGTCACTGTGTACTCAACACTGTTACTTGGGACTTAACATCCATTATCTTCTTTTATCCTTCAAGGCTGACATTCTACTCAGGGAGCTGGGTTGTCATCTCAGCCTGCTGCTGAGGAGTTTGTGACCTTGGATAAGGAAGGCACTAGATCTTTCTGAGCCTTTGTGCCTCCATCTTTGGAGTGGGGATCACCATATCTGACAACCCATGAGATACAGCAAAGACACTTCGAAAAAAATTAAAATGATGACTGAAAATGCAATTTGAAATAGTTTAGGCTATCATTTAGATATAAAATGTGATTTTTTTTTTTTTTGTATGCGGGTAGTTCCCTAGCCAGGAATCGAACCCAGGCCGCAGCACTGACAGCGCCAGCGACGAAGCCTTAAGCCACTACACCACCAGGGAACTCCCAAAATGTGATTTATTGTGACGAAACAACATTCCATGTCTTGCCATATGATGTAAAGGAACTTCATTTTGTTCTTTAGAAATTCAGCCAGAAGTGCTCACATTCAGTGGATTTGGGGGAATTATTATTTTATTTAATTACATTAAAAAAATTGATGGCTTAGTAAAATTTTTCTAACACAATTTCTTTGCATATTAAATCCAGTTAATCAGTTTAACTTACTTAAACTAATTGAGGATAAAAGCCCCAACAAACATTCTTCTACATTGAAGAGCTCCCTTTTCTTTTCCAAATTTTCTTCTGAAGAATGCCAAATCCGACTACCCCATGCTATGTTATCTGCAGGTTGCCAGGGTAGAATAAAATGTTTGACAAAGGATGTTCCTGCAGTCTTTAGATGATTGAATTACTTGAAACTCATTTTAATCAGCCATCCGCTCGACTCTCTCTTTAGAAATGCAGTCTGTAGTAGCAGGGCAGGTTAATACCCTCATTATATATGTAACAAAAATTTTTCAGTGTTTTTGTTTCATACAACAGTTAGTACCAGGTGAGCTAACTTTTAAAAAGATTTCAAAGACGTCTCCAGGAAGCATTTTCCTAGGTACTTCCTCTCTTCTTTGTTAGCTATGGTTACAAACTGATTTCTAATAGAGGGATACCTTTTGAACAATTTTGAGGTTTTTAGCAAGGGAGTCTTCGTGCAGACGTTTTCCCATGCAGAAACAAAAGAATAATCTATTCCCAATTATTCTCTTGCTAAAATGTTACCCCACCAACCCTTGAGTCCTCAATAAAGGTATGTGCATTGTTCTAAAAGGCAAGCCCTCCCTCTCTCCCTCTCCAGCACCTTTTCCTGAAGTACAGTTGTTAAGGTATTTACTGAGTCAAGCACTTTTGCAAAGGTTGCTAAGTGACACAACTCCATCTCAGAGGCTCCCTTGTTCTCCTCCAGGGACTGGTTCATTCAAATCTTACCTTGTCAGCAAGTGAGAAGATGTAGCCTGGCAGTGAGACTGTTCTGTCAAAGCAAAAAGGAAAAGCACCTGGTTAACCAAAATCGAAACAGAACAAAATCTCATTTGCAGCATTATTTGCTATTGTTAAGCAGAAGGCAACAGAAGGCATGGATGTATCAGAAGAAGCAGTACCAGAAGGAGCAAGCAGCGGCAGCCGACACTTGGCGATGTGGCCAGTGTCCCTCTTAAAAGTCCTGTCCTGTTCCCACTTACCTTGGAGCTTTTTAAAGCAGGACGAGTCAGCCTCATTCCAAGGGCTCTTTTATGTAGATAGCTATGAAAACAATGCAGCTGCCTCTTCTTTCTTAAGTCAAAAGGAATTGTTTGGCAAAAAAAGCCTTGGCAATCTTGCATCCCTGCATAATTCTCATTCATATTAAGAATGGTTGGATATAATTAGACATATTTTTCTTATTGAGTATGTGGACAAATCTCCTATGGATAATTTGAGAAGATGATCTGAATGGAAGGTTCAGGCTGGTGGATAAAGACAGTGGCTGAGCAGCCAGAATACCTTGCTTCTCTCATAAATCCTCCCTGGCCCTTTGGGCTTTTAAATGCCTCTGGGCATTTGGTCTTGCCTTGTATCATTTTTCATATTCTGCATATTAAATGATGGACATGAAATACTAATATTTATTTTAATTTTGTGAGGGTTACTTTTCACCTGTTGATTCTTCCTTCCCAACCCTGCAAAATTAAGCTATGTGCTTTCAACAGTGTGAAAAGAAAAAAGTCCTCTCTTAGTTCCAATATTCTTATAAGTGGGAATATCCTTACTCTCCCACTGTTTTTGCTTTTGACCAAGCTGGTCCTTTACACAGTAGTTTCCTGTCCATCTACTCATTTGACTTCCCTGTAATAAGAAAGGCTTCTTAGTTTCTGGTAGGAAAAGGTGTTTTGAGGGAGTACCCAACATTTCTCATGTCAGCACACTGAGAAAAAAAGGATGCATTAGAATATTACCCTAGAGTAATGTGGAAGTGATTGGGCTATTTCTATAAAGGGCTTGATGAAAACATTTCTTTATGTGATATAAATATAATACAGATAATATACTCAGCCTTAATACTGAATGTGTCTAAAACTTCCAAATAACATCTTTTTTAAACACTTAAGGATAAATTTCAGCTAGATAACAAAATATTTATATCCGGTTTTACACTTGAAATAATGATACACATTTCCTGATCAACAATTTTAAAATGATGGCGTACAGTATTTGCATTCTTTTTTTTTTTTTTTTTTTTTTTTTTTTTTTTTTTTTTTTTTTTTTTTTTTTTTTTTTTTTTTTTTTTTTTTTTTTTTTTTTTTTTGCTTTTTGGTATGTGGGTAGCTCCCTGACTGGGAATCAAACCCAGGCCGCAGCGCTGACAGCGCCAACGCCGAAGCCCTAAGCCACTACACCATCAGGGAACTCCCAGTATTTGCATTCTTGATAATTAACATTGCAGGGAAATCTTGCTCAAGAAGATGACAAAAATGTAAAAACGAAACAAAGCAAAACAACAAAAAAGCATTATTTTTTACAGCTGTTGAAATTATATTTTAAAAATTCATGAGCCTTTTTCCTTCTTGGACAAATATAATATTGAAACTTCTAGTATAATGAGAATACATTTTTAAATCCACTTGAACTCTTTTTTAGATCAACTATGTCAAAAGATGGTAAAGCTCTGATCCTCAAAAGGTCCATGTGGTAGTCACCTTGCTGCTAGGCTGGTTACCATTAAAAGGGCACATCAGCCCCAAATACACGCAAGTGCCCTATAGATTCCAAGATTTGAGCTCTCAGTCTAAGCTGACTCTACCAGAACATCCAAGAAGGATGGGCCTTCCTGGACCCCTACATTGACTGGCTGTTCTCTGACTACACACCCTACTCCTGGCATCCTGGAACCCCAAGCCTCCCAGCGACTCCAGGGGTCTCTTGCCCACATTCGGTAGCACCACACTCTCAGCTGACTGCTGAAGTAAATGCCCTCCTGGGTTCCACTTAACACATGGTAAATGCCACTGCGTTTGCTTGCCTCCTTTGGGGATGATAAGGCACACTCACCGTCAAACTTAACTCAGCTTAGTCCACCCTCTCAGAAACCCATCAATAGGCTACTCACAGATGGAGACCTCCCAAGGTTCTGGCATCCCCTGCCCATCCAGTCACCCCAAGACAGTGGGGAGCAACATTTCTTAGCACATCTATAACATTTTTCATGCCAAGTCACACTGGCTGGGTAGCTCTGCTTCAAGCTGAGTTGTGGTTCTATTTCCCTACACTAAGCACTTTTAAAATATAATTTCCCTAGACCATTTTTAATGCCCAACCAGTATTTTTATGTTCTTTTGTTCCATTCTCCCTGCCCATGATCATTTTCTTTATACTTCCTTGAATATTTCTGTTGCTTGATTTTTACAAAATGTCCTTCACTTTGAAGTCATCTCATGGTTATATATGAGGTCTGGAAAAAGTCCAGCCATAAATGCTTCCAATTTTTTTTTTTTTTTTGGTATTATATGGCTGGATATAATATTTCCAGACAGCCTTTGTATTCTTCTTTCTCAATTTGTAGATTCCTTCAGCGAATACCATATTTGTAGGTAGAAACTGTCTAATGTAGTATTTTTTTAATGTAAAGAAGAAAAGTTAAAGTCTCATTCCCAGTGGTTGAGAACTATACCTTAAATGTTCCCTATGCCACTGGGCTCATGAATTGTGACAAGCAGCAAGTGTTATTCGAGAGCTAGGACTTAAGGACTATGCCAATTAGGATAATTTGCTTTTCCACTCTGCAAATAAGGCCAAGATATACATTTCCTTTGGTCATTTTTCTTGATTTCACCATTATTTTGACCAAAGGGGCTCTCTATTTTCCATTGCTTACCCCTTGGGGTATCTGTCCCGTATAGGTCTAGCGACAACTCAGGAATAGAGGGAATCCAAGGGTAAATACGAGTCTGTGCAGTGCAAGGGGGTTCAAAGGGAACAGTAGTCATTGACCCTGTCTTCAGGAGGTTATAATCTAACTGAGAAACTGAGAGTGCACTGATGAAGTAGCTTAGGTCACGTTCAAAACATTATCACATCAGGTTTAAAAATATGCAGTGCACAAGTTCTTTGCAGGAAAGGAGCCATATTTTATGCATCCATTTGATTCTCATCAACACCTAGAATGATCTGAACATATAGAAAGTGTTCTCCAAATTCTAGTTTACAAATTCCAGATGCTCCACATTTTTTTTTTAAATCCAAATCATTCTTGTCCCTGATGACTGAAATTGAATGTGACTTTTGACTACATATCAGCTAAGTATCCTTGGAAATTTACTCAACCTTCCTAAGACTCTGATCCCAACCTAGAAAATGGAATATGAAATGATAACTTTGTAAAGAATTTTGAAGAATAAATAAGTTAATAGAATGCTTAGGAGCTTAGAACAGTGTTATACATTCATTACAAATTCACTAGGTACTAATCATCATAATTACTATGGTCCTCATCTTCTGTTTCTTCTTATATTAAACTCTCTGTTTCTGGGAAGTAGTTTCCTTTCTGATTCCTATAACATGAAATGCTTCTTTCATTGATCATTTTAGCTGCCAGTAAACATTTACAGAAAAGTACTATATGCCAGGATCTTTGATAAGCTCCCCACTGCCACTGGAATGCCTTCCTCTCTTTTGTATCATTTATGTGTCTTATGAATATTGAAATCCAAATCAGGTCTTACTCAAGCTTTTGCCCCCCCCCCCCACAATTATTCTACTTTATAGAGGAAAGGTAGTTTGGCTTGGAAAGAAACAAACTGGTATAAGCTGCTACATTGAGATAGGCATGAAGAAATGAGAGCCTGATCTAGGGAGTAGTTGGTGGTGGAAATGAAATTTTTTAAAAAAATGGTGCTCAAGAAATTGGTTAACTGGTGATCTCCAGAGAGGGGAAATGAATGTTTGGTAACAGGGTTGAAGGGAGACCGGAGTTTTATACTATACCCTTTTGTATCTTCTGAATGTTGTGTCTGCTGCATGTATTACTGCTGCATGCCTGAAACCTATGTAATCCTTGCTAACAGATGTCACCCCAATAAGTCTAACAATAAAAATGAATTAAAAGAAATAAAAAAAAATACAAAAGGCAATATGAGACAAGCAAATAAATAAATAAATAAATAAAAGCAATGATTTGTAAAAAAAAAAAAAAAGAAATAAAAAGATCACTCTAAAAATGAAAACAAAGCAGATGAAATTGAAAGAAGTACAGCCACAGAATTAAAGAGAAGAGAGATTAAGCCTCAGAGGAGCTGGGACCCCAAATGTATGTTTTCCAATGACCACTTCTCTCTCTTTCCCATAGACTGGATGCCACGTCCTTCAACTTGCATGTTGAAAACTGTAGTTGTTGGTGTTGCTTTCAAAGAACACATTGGTTTTCTGGTCCAAAAGTGACACCTTTTCACCAGTAACCCACATGTATGAAGTCCCATCAGTAGAAATCTGTACTTCTAAATGTCTAGTCATAGACATGTCCTGAGAATTTGCTTAATAAAGATAAAATGGTTAGCAAGAGGCCTATGAAATGATGAGAATCTTTCAAAAGCCATTTATAGTTTTGTTTTGTCATATATTACATAGTTCTTTTTCATAGTTGCAGAATGAGCTTTCAAATAATATATTATTCAGTCTTAATTTGAAATAGATGTGGGAGAAAGAAAACTTATATCCATGAACACTCATAGGTGGAATTGTTGAAGAGATTGCTAGAACTATGCTATATACTAAAATATAAGAATCCAAAGGCTTATTGTAGATAAAGCATCCCATTAAGTGCTTAGCAGAGAGGAAGATGGACCATACTGGGTGCCTAACATCCAGAATTTCTGCCAATTCAAAGCACGTAATCTGTATGTAGATAAAGGAGTTGGTGACTTTTTATGGAGAAATCTGGGAGAAGCAAAACTACCTTAAGACAAAACCAATGTTCTTTGTTTCCCTAACTATGAAAATAAGATAGGAAGATAGATGTTCTAGGAATTTGGGAAAATAACAACAAAAGAATGAAAGTCAAGAGAAATTGTTTCTTAATGGTAGATGTAGAGAAGAATGCTTCAGCACATCTCAACATTCAGTTACTGACTTGTATCAGATTAATTTCATTATGCAATTGAGAAGTATAATCAGTATGTACAGTAAGTCTTCACTTAACATCATTGATAGGTTCTGTAACTTTAAGCAAAGCATTGTATAACAAAACAAATTTTACCATAGGCTAACTGAAATAAGTAAGAGTTAAGTTCCTAAGGCATCTCATCAACATTATAATGAAACAACATTGAACTAAATGATGATATTTGAGGATCTGCTATATATGGTGTCTGTTATCCTCCTGCTTTTTAAATGGTATAAAAGTAGTAACTCATAAGGGGACACCTATTTGAATCTCAGCAGATTTCTCATCAGAAACTTTGCAGGCCAGAAGGGAATGGTAGAAAATATTCAACATGATGAAAACCAAGAATCTACAACCAAGATTAATGTATAGGCAAGGCTATACAATTGAAGGACAGATAAAGAGCTTCTCTGACAAGAAAAGGCTAAAGGAGTTCATCACCCCAAACTAGCACTACAAAGAATATTAGAGGGACTTATTTAAGATGGGAGGAGAGATGGGAGAGTGGGTAAAATAACGGAAAGGGGCTGAGAAGTTTAATTTGGTTGCTAACAAGGCAATAACCATGGGGATTTAGAGTATAACATGGGGATATAGTAAATAAGGTTGCAGTAACTTTGCGTAGTGTCAGATAGGTACTGGATTTGTGGAGGTGATGGGTAAAAAAGGGGAAGAAATCAAGAAGTACAAATTTATAGTCACAGAATAGTTGCTATAAAATGCAGTGTAGGGCATACAGTCAATAACATTGTAGTAACTATGTGTGGTGTCAGAGGAGAACCAGATGTATTGGAATGAAGATAATAAGTTATATAGATGACTCATAACTGTGGTGTATACCAGAAACCAATATAATACTGTATGTCAAATGTAATTGAGAAATAAAAAGTCTCAAAAAATAAATAAATGATAGGCATCAATACATGTTAGTGACTAAAAAAACAAACATTATTTCTAAAATTCCATTATTTACATAGCATTTTATAGCCTGTAAATATCTTATGGGCATTATCTCACTTTTTCTTTCTAAAGCACTAGGTTATAAATAGGACAGATAAATTCTTCTCATTTTGTATTTGAAGAAACCACTATTCAGAGGGGTGTGAAATGGCTTACCAAATCAGAATGGAACTCACATATAGATTTTCCTCTCTTCTCTCCTCTCTACTCTATAATGACTAATATATGTAAATCTGACTATGTATTCCAGCATTTCTATAACTCCTTTACATAGGGCGTAAGTTAATAAACTGCTGGTCTTAATGAGACACCTCCCATTATTGTGGGGGAAGGTAAGATAATATACCAATTTAAATATACCAAAGGTTATTCCAGAATGTAGAAAATTTTAAGTGAAGTGTGCCAGTGGAGGTGGGATGGAATAGCCTACTCCTTCATAACCGTTTACTACCCTATTCTCTCATTTGCCTCAAAATAGCACACTGACTGTAACTGCACATGCAAATTTCTTTAATGAACAGATGACATCTGGTTGAGCGGTCAAGGAAGGCTTCATAGAAATGACATCTGAGATGGCCTATGAAGGAGATGGGTAAGAATGACAGGTGGAGATCCAGGAAGAAAGAAGTTCTAGATGCAAGAAATGGAAACAGAAAGAACAAAAGTGGGAAGAGGAAAAATTTGAAGTCTGTTTGAGGAAGAAGAATAAGGAGTTGTCTTATCAGACTAGAATCTGGCATATGTGTAAGGGAGAATTCTAAGGAGGCAGATGAGACCAGATATGTCAGAAACTGTTCCTATGACTAAGTCATTGCGAATGAAATGTCCTATCTTTGGACATTTCATATGTCCAGAAATGAGACTGACCTCATGCAAATGAGGCTGACCAGAACACCAGCTGCAGGAGCTCTATGCCTTTGTCCTTAGATCACTGACCTCCCAGTTTTCTCATTTTTCATTCAGTTCTGCACTCTGGTTGGATTTCCATCTCCCACACCCACACCCACCACCATGGCCTCTCCACTGTTGAACTCCTCTTCTGCCCTTGATCTCTTCCTCCCTTAACCACACTTGATCATACTGTTAGGCATCAAACTCTTCATCCTCTTCCTTGACCCTAATCCTTCCTCCCACTGATGCTTCTTGGAGGTGGAAATAGCTGTGACTTCAACCTGCACTGTCCTCCCAAGCCCACTCATAGAATGTGATAGCAAAGGGCCTTGAATGCTAGACACAAAAGTTTGACTTGAGTAAAATGAATATGTAGCCCAGTGGTATATTACATTTTGGCTTCCCTGGGCCATATTGGAAGAAGAGTTGTCTTAGGCTACACATAAAATACAGTAACACTAACGATGGCTAAATAACTAAAAAAAAATTGCAAAAAATCTCATAATATTTTAAGAATTTGTGTTGAGTAGCATTCAAAGCCATCCTGAGCCACAGGTTGTACATGCCTGGTTTAGTTCTTCAAGCACGGGATCATTATCCAAAACAACACTGCCATGAATTTAGAATGCTTTACCCCCGAACGTTAGAATCATCTCACACACGGTTGAAAATAAAATCTACACAACATTTATCTGAGAAAAGTTTTTTTTTATTTGACTGTGATGAGATTTGTAAAGTCCATTTTTAGGAATAGATGAAGTGTTCAATGAACCCAGTTTTCTTTGTCTTAGCCACAAGGATAAAAATTTAATCAAAATAACTTTTATTCTGTTCTGCCAAGATTATCCCCCATCCCTCTCAAAAAAAAAATCCCCAAAGGGAAAAGAAAACAGGGCACATGAGTTGGAGGTAGGAATGGGATTCCCATGGTTCAATAAGGAAAGATTTTACTCTTTCTGTGAGCTGTGCATTTCAAGGAGACCCAAATGCAGATTAGCTTCCTCAAAACTGCTGCTGCTTTGTGCTGTTGGCTTGTCCCAACAAACAACTGATCCTGTGGACAGGCGTTGATGAAAACAAGGCTGCACTCCAAGGCTGAGGAGTATTTTTAGGTCTTGAGGAGGAAGGGTTTTTTATTTGAAGGAAAG
The DNA here is from genome assembly GCA_004026885.1 of Lyroderma lyra. Lineage (NCBI taxonomy): Eukaryota > Metazoa > Chordata > Mammalia > Chiroptera > Megadermatidae > Lyroderma > Lyroderma lyra. The sequence goes on from PVJL010008659.1 coordinate 54,236, forward strand.
GATGGTAATGTCATCCAAAGTTCTAGTCCTGTGCAGAAGCTGGGACTTGGCATGGCTGGAGAAACATACTTCAAAAGGAATGTAGCCAAAGGCCAACCTTTGAGGCAGTAAATGCTATGGAGACACAGTTGATCTCATTTATCTAAAAAAAATTGACGGCAGAAGTTTGAGTGGATTTTCTCATTTTTTTGGTCCCTTTTATGAACTGTTAATGAACACAGGCATATGCTCTGTTTTGATTGCCCAGTGGGAGGCTCAATCTTGTATTCTTCCCTCTTTGAGCAATAAAAACATTGTTAGAGTGATCACTTTGTAAGTTATAATATATAAATGTCTAATCGTTGTGTTGTACAGCTGAAAGTAATGTAATGTTGTATGTCAACTTTAATGACAAACTAAAATAATATTTTAAAAAATGTTATACACCTAAAAAATCAATGGTATGAAAAAATAACCATTGAAACTCCTGAGATAAGTCATATCCTCACGGAAAAATGTTATCTGGCCAATCCTGAACAGTCCTCAAAGTAAAAATTATGTGAAGAAATAATGAATTGAAAATTGGGTACCTGTATGTGCACATACATGTGGTTGTGGTGTGTTTACATGTGCCCAGAACCCATGTGCTTACTTAGGCAAAAGCGCTCTGTGCAGCTAGGAGAAAGACAGGAAGGACAGAGCTACCCTTCTTGCTTGGATGCTTTAGACTCATCATGGGATAGCTGAGTGTTGAGATCTGTCCTACCCTCTAAGGTCTTACTAGAACAAATAATTCAAAGTTAACATTCAGGAAAATCAGTAATTGAGGTGAAATAAGGTCATTAAACTTATAAAAACTGTCTTCAATTGAATCTTGCAATGTTGGTTGAACTACTCAGGATCTGTGAGCAAAAGCTTGCAAATGTAAGAGTCTTTATTAAAAACACTGCTTTTAATGGTCTTTGGTAATTCTCCACCTGGGGGAGTTCAACTGATGACAAAGAATTTTTTTTTTTTTGGTCACATAAGCTTAGGACACACTTCATGCTGTGTCCTCCTGAACAGTCACTTTGAACTTTGGCATGACATAGGGTCTTACATCAGTCTGACTTTACTGTTTTAAGTTTTTCACATACTTACCTAGTCATGGGACTTTTTTTTCTTTCCCATTTTATATTTACACCACAATAACAAATGCAGGAAAACATTAACGTAATGTATAGCTGTCTCTGAACTGTAGTTTTCTGTGTATTTCATTAAGTACGTTAGCGGTAATAAAGTGAAGTCTGTGTGGACAGGCTGTGTTGGTGTCTCCCAGGAGCTTACTGAAAATACAGATTTGGGGGCCCCCATGATGTCTACTGAATTAGAATATCTGCATGTAGGACCCAGGAATCTGTTATCATAAGCTCACCATGTAATTCTTATTCGTACTAAAGAGAAGCCCTGATGTAGCTGTTCAGTCAGAACTGAGGCCGTCAGTGACATTTCTTAGATGGTAACTAATCCACTGAAACTTATGGATTCCCTCCCTGGCTTTTAAGGCCCTACCCATCCAACCCAAACTTAATATACTTTTATCCCCAGCCCTCCAGCCTGCTTACTCTCACCTGTACATAATCCATTTCATGGCCCCTGTGCCTTGCTCATTTTTGTGCCATACGCCTCCTCTCAGAATAATGTTTTTAACTGTGTACAATGAAACATGTAAGAGATTTAAAGGAACTTAAATGTAGTTATTAAAACATTTTAAAGTTGTCTTAATAAAAAAGAGTACCTAGAGGCAAGTCTGTAACTATTATACTTTCAAAGTGGTAATGCCTGTAAACAGTATTTAAAAATATCGACAAGTACTGAAATATGATATTAAAATATCTGTAATTTCCTTTGGTGAAAAAGTCAGTTACTGCTATGCTAGTGAGATTTGTCACAGCCCAGGAGAAAAGATGGAGCAGGAAGACAAATACAGGCAAACCACATTTTATTGAGCTTCACTTTATTGCACTTCATAGATATTTTGCTTTTTACAAATTGAAGGTTTGTGGTAACCTTACATCAAGCAAGTCTATTGGCACCATTTTTCCAACAGTCTCAGGTGATGGTTAGTCTTTTTTAGTGATATTTTAAAATTAAGGTATGTATATTGTTTTTAAGACCTAATGCTATTGCACACTGAATAGACTACAATGCAATGTAAACGTAACTTTTTTATACATAAACCAAAAAAATTCATGTGACTCTCTTTATTGTGATTATTTGCTTTACTGCGGTAGTCTGGAATTGAATCCACAATAACTCTGAGGTACGCCTGTTACAAGAATTTCTCCTCATTCTTTTTAGTGTTCAACAGAGCCCTAATCTAATGTTTCTCTTTTTTATTTCTCTGTTCACTTGTTTGTGAGTTTATTGTCTTCCCCCATCACTAGAATGTAAGCTCCAGGAATTGCTTTCACCTCTATAGCTGACCAGCAGTAGCGTATTTCCTGGAGCTTGGTGGACACATGAATGTTTCTTGAATGAAATGCTCATGAAGAAAATACAGAAGCTACACCTGTGAGTTTCCACTTGCCAAGTGTTAGACTCCACATTTAGATCTTTATTTTTATGGTCTCAGGTAAAGACCCATGAATTCTCATGGCTCTGTTAAGTTCAAGTCGCACTTCAATTTACTGCTTGCTGTGGAGCCTTGACCACATTCTTACCTTTTGACAAGAAAAATACAAGAACTATTCACAAAACCCTCTTGCACAACTTTGCATTTCACCCTTTAAGAAGGACATATGTTGTTATCCTGACTTTACAGACAGGAAGCTAGAAGCTTGGAGAGTTTCAGATGGGACAATTCTCTCACCAGTTCTCATGACTGTCCCAGGTGGGTGCCTAGGCACAGGTGAGGCACCTGCTCCATCACAGGTGTACACCAGTGAAATGTGTACACCTCACAGGACACTCCAGAAGGAACTTTGCAACTTCTTTAAAAAACACACAAAGAAAGGTCCATCAGTAATGGAAAGAAATAGTTGAAAAATATAGCTCTAAAAAAAAAGCCTTATTTAGTAATTATATAAATATAACACATGGATTTCTACACACATGTAAAACTTCTTTTTGTTAGAATTATTGATGCCTCAAATAATAAGAACAGAATGCAAAATTAGTTCAATAGAATAAATAGTAATACTCACAAGGTAAATCAAGTTTTTCCTTGTTTTAAGTTACTCTTAGTCATTCAACTTACTTGTAAAATACATTGCTAGAAGGAGGGAATTCCTTTACCCTCCTAATTTTAAAGTCCTTTAATATTGCTTGACTGAATTACAGCTATATTTAGAAGTCATTGTGAGTTAATTATCACAAGGTCACTGAGTAAAATCATCTTTTTACGACATAATTTACCACTTTAAGTGAGCTAACACAGGTTTCTATAAACAATAATAAGAAAAAACATTTCAATGTGACATATATAGTTTTTTTTAAGTTTTACAGTTATAAGTCAATAGTTCTTTGAACTAATAAAACACGTTTTAATATTAAAGAAAATCTCTCTTGGTCAAAACAGAGATCCCACTTTGATGCTTCTCCAGAATCCAGATCTGTACCTTCTGTTCCACCTCTGATCACTTTAGAGGTTTCCCTCACATTGTTTTCTTCTGTCTTTGCATCTCAAGAAGCTTTCCCTTTTGTTGCCTCCACTATCTGATACACTCTGTTTGGGAGGAGGTCCCAAGTGTCTCTCAGCAGCCCTGTTTCCATTATAAATATCTTTGGATATTTAATAACTGTTAGCTTAAAGCTTGAAGTGCACATAAACCATTTTGACATTTTCCAAGAAATTATCCAATAATTTTTGTAAAGGTATCATCTAGATTGCCTAAAGTGTACAAAGAGAAATGGTTCCCTTTTCACCTAGTACTAATAAACTCAACATCACCTATTTCATGAAGTCAGAGCTATTTATTCTGTGGAAAACTATACTTTGCTCTTCATTTTATTCTGTTTAATTGTTGGCTGAAATTGCTTTCATTGCAAGTTCGCGGTCACTTAAAAAAAACTTATGAAATTTCAGGGTATTATTTGGCATATGGATATCAGTATTGATTTCTAGAATTATACTTTTTACTCAGATAAATAAAATAATTTAAAAACTTTTATATAGGTATGAAACTAGTATTACCCACGTATAATGCACATAGTTATTTTTCCCCCACAAATTTGGGCAAAAAAGTTCTCATTATACCCTGCAAATAATGTATATAAATGTTTTTAAATGTTTTATGCCTGTGAGTTAAAAGTGTTATATAAAATTTCTTATACTTATGTTAAAATTAATGCTAAAATTTTTATAATACAAAATTAAGTACCTAAATATAAACAAATAAATATTAAATTTTAAAATTACAAAAAAAAGAAAATCTCTTTGCTTATGTTAACAAAGAGACTTAGAGAGAAATTAAATTTCATATGGAATACCACAGAGTAACTATTGATTTATCTTAGCTTTTATGTAACTATGTGGTAATCTTCCTTCCAACAAGATGTGGTGGCTAGTTGAGTGCTCATCTTCTTTTGGTTATAATTTCTAGCTAGGAAGAAGGCTTAAAAAGTTCTAGGTTTTTTATTTATTTGTCTGTTTTTTTGTTTTTAAAGTTTTGTTGAAAAAGACAAGGCTTAATGTGATCTATTTCTATAAGAGCTAATACTTCACTGTGGTAGGTGCCTGAGATCAGTATGCCCTTTAGCCTTCACAAGGAAGCAACAGAAGCTAAGCTGCCTCCAGTGTGTCTGTGAGGTGTGCCTTCCCATGGGTGCCTCACCTGTGCCTAGGCACCCACCTGGGACAGTCATGAGACATGGCCAGAGAATCATCAGATCTGAAATTCTCCAAGTGTCTAGCTTCCTGTCCATAAAGTCAGGATAATAACATTTGTCCTTCTTTAAGAACAAAACACAAAGTTGTGTACAGAAGGCTTGGCAAATGACAAAACACTGTATATAATACTACATGTATGTAGGTGTGTACATATGTAAACTATTACATGTATATGTGCAAGTTATTACTGCTGATGTTGTTGAATGACTTGCTTTTATAAATCCCACAGGAAAATGTGATCAAGGGATTTCAGTGGGTCTGGTTATTAGCTATTTATTTGCTAAACCTCAGTAACAGTGAATATGATGGGACATCAGATGTAAGAGCACATGAAAGAGTATTCTTTTCACAGTTTAATACTGCCTTCTTTTCTTTTTTTCTTGTGAAAAGTTGTGGAAGATACAAATCTGTAAACACTAACCCTGGATCGCAGCCAGAAGTCTTCTTGTTGCCCCACAAGTACTCCTTACTGGAGACCTGGGGCCCTGGATGGCACAAGGACAAGTCTGGCCCAAACAAAGAGTCTTGCTTGCCAAGAGGGATCTGGCAGCCACCTCGCACAGATGTCCTTTCTCTTGTGACAGCCTCTCATAGACTTCAGCCTTTCTCCAGATTTTCATGGCTCTTTTTTTCAGACTTCTTTTCTCCTGATTACATGATGGTGAAGATAGTCAGTTTTTTAACAACAAATAATACATGGCTATGTGCGGTGATAAACTTTTAAAAAGTAAGTATGTGAGTGAAATGTGAACAGTCTCCTTTCTCTCTTTCCCCTCTGTCGCCCTGGTGGCAGTTTGGAGCATAGCCCTCCCGATCAGTTAGTAAGCAACTTTAATAAAAGAAATCATTGTGTACATATTGCTCTACATTTTCTATCTTCTCTCGTCAGAATAAATCTTGATATACCTATTCCATAATATAAATGTATATTATCTAACTTCTAGTGGGCATTTCTTTCTCTGTGTTCTTCTCTTTCTCTCTGTCATTACAATATTCCAGCAAACATTCTTGTACACACACACACACACACACACACACACACACACACACACACACAGTGTGGGATACATACTGAAAAATAGCCACAATATTATTAACATTCATAAAGAATTTAACTCAATTGTGAAGTGCTTCCAATTTTCCTTTCCTTGGTGTGTAGTTCTTTATCCTTGCTGTTTAGTGGTTGCAAGGGAGCTTTGCTGGCTTGCACCATCACATTTAATTTCAAGGCAAGACATGGGAAGCAGAGTAGTGAGAAAGTAGGGGCTCTCCCAGACCTCTGCTCCCCTCATCCACGTGAGCAGACTTCAAAATATGTTTCATTGGCCAAAACTATGTCACGTGGCTATGACAAGCAACAAGGGAAGTTGGATAAGCTAGCATTTGGCTTTCCATCCTTTATAATAGAGGATGACATGAAGTAATGAAGTTGGGAATAGATGCTAAGTAAACCCATGAATTGTATCTTTCACAATAACTTTGGGAGCAGAAAGATTTCACTTGTCACTTCTCTCCATTTTGTGAAACTAGTCATGAGGACTAGGAAGGCTTATCAAAACAAATAAAATCAATAATTAGGGGGGCATTAAAATCTTAGGTTTATGTTTACAGACAGTATAGGAATCTGAAACTTTATATTAGTCTATGAGCATGTGCTTTGACAAAAAACAAACAACAAAAACAATGTAAGTGATAAAGATGGAAGATAAAATACAAGTAGATCAACATCAAGAAAAATGATATTCTGAGTTTTGATGCTGGAGAATTCTCCTGTCTGTGTTACAGGAATGATAGAAAATGATGTATTTTAATCTAAGTTAATTCTTTCCTCTTAGTTAAATTGTTTGTAACTGAATAGTCCTTTTATGTGTCAAGAAAATGATCCCTTCTTTCCCCGATCTTCTTCCTACTGATTAATCTGATAATATAGACCCTTAAATATGCAGAATCCAATCTTAGAGGTTATTGTAAAGATCAGATATTCACAGGGAGTATAATTCATCAAGGATTCCCTTTTGAAAAATAATGTTTAAAAGCTCGAACATCTCTAATTAGGTGTGTGCAATGACCATGTTGGAAATGTTAGAACAAGAAAAGGTTTTAGAAGGGTAGACTAATTGAAAAGAGCTAAGGACAGATAAATCCATGAGAATGGCTGTGCTAATGGCAAAAATAACTGAAAACTACACATTTCAAATCAGTCAAGAGTAAGTAGTGGAGGGGGTATAGATGGAACAAGGGTCTGGGCACCTTCTATAAATATTCACTGAGCTATTTTCTTTTAATAGAGGGTCTTGTTGAGGAAGAAGGACCTAAAAGTTTGCATGGGTAGAGGGGAACCTATTGAATTCACTACAACTTTAAGTGCCCTTGGGAACTCATGACCTTGACTCAGTAATCAAGAGAAGCCACGGAAGGCAATGAAAGCCGTATGTTGGAGAAGCAAATCTGGAAATAAAGTGCAGACTGGGATGAAGAGTATAAGTTGGATTTAGAAGTGAATGAGTGTTTTCATGGCGTGTGTGGGCAGGGCTGAGGAGATGAGATGCATCTATACCAGTTTTAAAAGCATGGAGAGCTCACAATGAGGAATTATAGACAGGCTAGATGGTGTCTTTGAGGTTATCTGGTTCAACCTGCTGTTCAATACAATCTATCTCAATTTAACAAGCATGCTTTGAAATGGTTACTTACACATCCAGGGGTTCTCTGGATTCTCTAGGTACCCTTTTAGGAGAACAGCATTTTCTCTAAACTACAGGGTTTATGTTATTGCATATGCCCTCTCCACAACATCCCCATAGCGTTGTGAGTCTTTGCCACAGGCTGCCATCCCCACCTAAATCCTGGACCTATAAACTTCTTAAAAGGCCAACAACCCTTCTTTTTGGAGTAGATAGAGTAGAAACAGCTCCTTCTCTACTCAATCCTTTGTTATTCTGTCCCCTTAATCTCCTCTAAACCACCACACTGACTATGATCTGTGAATTCTTTATTGAAGAGATAGAAAAGAGAATTATAAGGTGAGAGGGTAAAAAACTACTAAGAGCTTACTCCATACTCTCCACACACTGAGAACTAGATCTACATGCATGATTTTGTTTAACCTTTACAAAAGTCCTTTAGGGGTAGGTATTATTATGATCTCAATTTTACAAAAGAGAAAACCAGGACCAGAGAGCTTTAGCAATGTCCTCAAAGTCACAGTTCCACTGAGTGGTATAGTTAAATTTTCAACCAGGGATGGTGTCTTCAGAGCTCATACCCCCGTGCACTGTGTGTATGCTGTCTATAGACAATTCCATTTATCTCCACTTCCTGCGGCCGCTTTCCTGCCCTGGTGCTTGGGCTTTTTCTTCCCAAGTTCCTTCACCCTCAGCTCTCTTCATGCAAAGCTTTCCTTTCTTTCCCTTGGAGAACTTCACCATATCCCACAAGAAGAGCACCGTTCCATACATCTTGGTCCATTCCCTATACAATGTCCTAAAAACGAGTTCAGTGAGCTTGAACACTACCCAATGCTACAGGCAAATGGGAGATGATGCTTTTCAATGTCCAGGCTTGGAGCGGGGAAGATTCCAGCTTGATAAAGGTGAACACAGATCTCTACCTCACCCTGCCCAAATTTCCTTTCCATTGTGGGCCTAGTAGTTCCTTTACTAAATGATTTATTAAAAATAGGCATAGCCCTCAAAAGCACACATCAAGTTTTTGAAAAGTGAAAAAGGGTAGATTTTATTTTTGAAGCAGTGTTATGTTTACAGAAAAGTAGAGCAGAAAGTTCAGAGTCCCATTCTGACCTCTCTCCCCACCACAGTTCCCCCTATTTACATTATTGTGGTGCACTGGTTACAGTTGATGAGCCATTATTAATACATAATGTTAATACTAACTGAAGGCCGTAGTTTATATTAGGGTTTACTTTTTGTGTTGTACAGTTCTGTGGATTTTGACAAATGAATCCTGTCATTCATTCACCATCACAGTATCATATAGACATTAATTTCTTTTAGGGACAGTATAAATTAATACCACAATGATGAAGGAATTTTTCTGGATTGCCTAGGTATCTGTCTCTGTATTGAAAGCAGTGTGTCCCCACTTTTTGCTGAGGACTTTTGAATGTCCTTCCTGCTTTGGAGGTGATTTATCCTGTAAATAATCACTGACTATTCCATAACACTCTCAGCAGGGTAATATATGTTATGTACATTGCAAAACTTTCCTAAAATCATAAAAACACTGACTTCCAAATACACCTAGCCCCCAAGGTTTTGGATCTGGAGCTGTGCACCTGTATTATCTAACATCTCCATCAAGGTCTATGACAGCATCTCAGAATCAAACACCTTAATAATAATTTCTGCACATAAATATTCATACTAAATTGGAAAAAGAGAAATACCTCCACATCAGTTTAAGATGAGTTTGTTTTTTGTTTGTTTGTTTGTTTGTTTTGGTCAAAATGCAAATCTATTTATCTGTTTATGTATATAAAAGTTTCTGACTTTTTGAAGTATTTTGAGTTACAGAATTGCAAATAAGGGATGATGAACCTAAATAATACGAAGTGGAATAAATGCCATTATAAAGAGGACTGTGGGCACAGATAGGAATAATTGGCTCATGTCTATACCCCTTAGCTGAAACTGATTTCAGGGAAGAAGTGATAAGGAAATGGAGCAATTGGTTATTTACTATTTGCATACAAAATTTCTTAAGGTATATTAGCTAGTATGTTTTGTTTAAAATGACAGAAATTCCAATTCAAAGAAGCTGAAACAATAAATGCTTCAGTTAATGAATTTGGAAAAGCTGCAGAGGACTAGTATAAGATAAGGCTTGATCCAAAATCTCAGTGATATTACCAAGAACTCAGCTTCTTTTGACCTCTCTGCTTTTCCTTGTTGAGTTGTCTTCTCTGTCGAAGGTTGGCTTTCCTTATGGTTGCAAGATGACTGCCAGCAGCTTACAGGTCTACATGATTATCTACTCAAACCCAGAGAAAAGAGAAAGCGTTTCTTTCTTGAACAAGTTTAAATCACATGCTCATCTCTGTGGCCAGGGGATGGGAATGCAGTGGTTTGCTTAGCCTAGGTTAGTAGTCTTCAGAGTAGCTGTGCATGTTCTTGGGAACTGTTCAAAAGGGTATACAGACTTGGATACTTTTAAGGCAATCTATTTCCATACATTCACTTTACATACTCATTCTTGCCTAAAATTGAAAAAAAACAAAACAAACAAAGAAAAAACACATAAAACAAAAACCTGAGAACCTGTCTGCAAGTGAGGCATTGGGCCAGTTCTTTTCACTCTCCCTTTTACAATCATTCTTCTACCAGAAAAGGAAGCATGTCTCACCCATCACCTATTACTGTGTGCATTGACCTAATGCATAAAAACCTCTGGGGAGGGAGTTCCCTGATGGTGTAGTGGCTTAAGGCTTCGGTGTTGGCACTGTCAGTGCTGCGGCCTGGGTTCGATTCCCAGTCAGGGAGCTACCCACATACCAAAAAGCAAAAAAAAAAAAAAAAAAAAAAAAAAAAAAAAAAAAAAAAAAAAAAAAAAAAAAAAAAAAAAAAAAAAAAAAAAAAAAAAAAAAAAAAAAAA